>CM054384.1:21887619-22050119 GCA_028858755.1 Ara ararauna
TCATCTGCAGAGTAACTTGGGAAAAGTCAGGGAAAGACGCAGAAACTACCAAGATCACTGTTCCAAAGTTCTCTCACTGAGGTGGTTTTGATGACAGCAGGTTCCATCAGGCTGCTTAAAAACAGGGCACTTTTGACCCTGACAGCCACCTGTGGTACTGGGTACCATCGCACTGGGGAATGCTGTGTGTCGAAGCAGGGCTGTGGAATGGGGAATCCAGCCCTGGGTCACTCTGAAGCAGTGTCTGTGCTCCAAAAATGGGATCTAGACCACATGAAAGCCTTTTCTTGAAGGGTTTTCTCCTTTGGTTGTTTTGAATCTGTTTTCTTCGTTGCTCTTTTTAAACTTGTTTTTGATTTGTTATTCTCTTTGTGGGCCTCCTTTATTTTTATTCCACTTTACCAAAAGCGCCTGGATTTTATTCCCATCCCAGCCTTATTAGCATTTTGGTCTTTGATCTCTTTTTAAAAGGATTTACACCACAGTTCTATTATTCCATTTTCCAAAGTGTATTTTTACATAATCTACAGAAATGGTTGAGACAAGAAAACTTTACAGGAAAGAGAGCTATTCCCTGCAATGCTGCTTAACTGGGGCAGGGGAAGGTGTTGTGGAAAGAACCTGCCCAAAGTACCTTTTGCTCTCCCTGAAGGGGCTTTGCAGAGCTGCTCCTGGCTCTACTGCAGCAACGCTGATGCCCAGCAAGGTGCAGAGCCGGGAGTGCAGGGGAAGCATCACCCCAGCACCGCAGCATTGATGGTACCCTTCCGAGCATCCTGCATCCCGATACCTCTCCCTGCAGCATCCTCAATGCCAGGCATCCCTTACCACATTGCTCTAAGGACTAGGTTTGGACTGGGGCTGCCTGTCCTCCTCCACCCAAGCAGCACACTGCCTTCCACACTGTGCAACCTTTAGCATCTCTTTGCTAGGAATCACTTTCTAATGAGCACAACAAAGTGATAACAATTAATGAGGAAGCAAAGCATTTATTTCTGAGCCCTAATTAACATTATCCCAAGCATTCTCTCAATGCTCTTTTGATGTCATAAACCATGCTGGAACTATAAATGAGCTGTTCTCCCATTAACACTGCCATGCCCCCATCCCCTCCCTCTGTTACCCAGACATTAACCAAACCACTACAGTCACAGGAAGTTAAAGGCCGCATCTTTATTCACAACAAAACAAGATAAACAATCTGCAGGTGGATTTTGCTGTAATGTCCCAGCACGGAAAGGCATTAAAATACTGATGCCACAGAATTCAGATAGGGCATGCGGTATGGACACGCTCATGGGCTCCTCTGCCAAGTGGTGGGGTTACCTGGCCTCTACAAGCTTGCATGCAGAAGTGTGTCTCCACTGTCTGATCCCTGCTTTTGAATGGAAAAATAATTCCAGCCTCTTCCCAAGCCAAACCATCCTTATGAGGAGGTGAACCTGCAGGTCTTCTTCCGCACCTCAGAAGACTCAACCCTACAGGGTTTGTGCCATGTAGAAATCCCCCTTCATGTGCAACACAGGCTCTTCAGGCACCGCTATTGCTCCTGCTCCTGGCTGCCCTCCCTCCCATGGAATACTGTGTGATGTGTCCTACAGACTACAAAATACACTCCAGGATGCAAACAGGATCCCAATAGCCTCACGGATCCTTCTTTTTTGAGACTTTTTCGTTATGCTGCCACCAGAACAACATCAGGCTCCAAGGACAAGCACTGCAGCATGGATGCAGGAAGGGATGAAGTCCCGTATTACACAGCAAAGTGCCTCAGCAGCACCTGATTTAATGTCCCTTCTTTCATGGGTCTGCAATAGTGAAATTGCACGTTCCTCTCGGAATATGATATGGAGACACACAATTTCCTGCCTTACATAATTCAAATCCATATCTGTTCCAGCACAAGTCGCATTTGCCCTGCAAAAAAGAAAACCTGCATGTCCATGCCAGGCTGTTTCACGGAGATCAAGTCACTGCCAAGACCGATTGTGTTCAAATACAGTATCTCCCAAGTATTTATCTGTTTTATGTGACTTATCAGGTGCCAGTGAAACCTCTGTTCTTGACGGGGTAATGCAGGCTTGAAGGCAAAAGAAACCCTCTGGGTTATTCCACATCCGTTACTAATCCACCGAGACGCATCGCATCAATAATAATGCTGGAGAGGAAAGGAGCTGTCTCGACAGCCCCTTCCTCTGCTCACACACGCTCAAGCTGCGGAGCTCCATGTACTCACAGAGAAGGAGGTAGTGGATAAGACATTGGTCTGGGTGGGAAGAGGTCCGTTCTGTACGACATGGGAGCCTGTGCTCAGCAGAAAGGAGCCGATGGGAAGGGAAGTCAGTCCTTGGATCCTGGCTGCTTTTATAAACCAACCTCTAACTGTGCTTCTACATGAGAGCTGCGCTTCGACTATTCCCCCGGTGCACCTTAGCAAGGAGCCGTGCTGCAGCAGAGAAGTGCCTTTTCCTCATTATTTGGCTGAAGACAGGCATAGTATCAGCATTTTAATGTGGCTCTTCCTAGGAGGGAGGCATGGGGCAAGCCGTACCTACTGCTGTGCAAACCAGGATTGTCAGGCAGCCGTGCAGCCCGGGCTCAGCACCATGCCAGCCAGGGGACGATACAAAGTCCCCAGCCCATGCCGGCATCCCTCAGCCACTGACACAGCCCTCCCTTCCTATGCTAAACCCCAGGGAGCCCTGCATGCTGCTGACACCCCTGAAACTTCAGCACCAGCAGCACAGAGGTCTCCAGCATTCCAGCATTGAGGAAAATGTGTTGATTTTGCAGGGATTGAACAAGGAGAAAATTGGTGATAATGCTCATAAAAGGAGAGCTTGGCTGAGCATTTGAGAGGAGCTGCCCTGTGTCCCTGGACACCTGGAAATTAGGGACCCCCCAGAGCTCCTCATGCAAAAACACCCTGCCCAAACAGTTTGTCATTAACTCCCATTTAAAAAAAGAAGGAAGCTCTGCAAACCATTAGGAAGATAATTGCTCTCTCCTCTGTATTTCAATAAAAGCAAGGGACAAAATACCATGTATGTGAAATAACTACTTTAGGATAACAGCACCCGTCACCTTGACAACTCGGTCAGAGGTCTCGGCGTGGTGGTGCCTGCTCAGTGAGGTGTGAGAAATAGAGGACGCCGGGGACAGGCGGAAGATACTTGTCTGACCAGCGGAGATGTGAGGACCACAACAGGCTGTTAGCTACAGGATTTCTAAACACAAAGCAGCTTTCACAAGGAAACGTTAGAAAAATAACCCCTGTGGAGCCAGAGGAGCAGTGGTGTGAGCAGTCCCGGCTGAGCTCCACAGTGTTAGTGCTGGTTTGGCTGTGACATGCTGTCACAGGAGAGTCCAGAGCCTCTGCCAGCAGAAAAGCTGGGTGTTAAGCTGCACAGGGTGCCAGCATCTGAAATGGGAGTTCAGCCCATCCTGCAGCTGCAGGTTCCCCTCTGCTCTTCTATGCACCAAGTGCATGAAGCACCTCTTTTCCCTGCCTGGATACCCCATGGATGTGCACGTCACAGGACACGGCTCCACCAAACATGGTCCCAAACACACCAACAGGTAAAACAACATAATATTGCAAACAAAAGGTGACAACATAACATACTAATATAAACAGACATGAAATCAATGGGAATTTCTATTTAGGTAGGAAATCAATAGGAATTTCAAGGTAGGAAAAAAGGAAATTACTTACCTTTAATTTGAGCTCTCTCCAAGTCTGGTTCTCCACAGATCGGTGGGGGGGGCTCGTGGGGCTCACACGAAGCTAGGGCAGCAGGAGGTTGCATGTGCTGATGGTGATGGACCTCTCCAGCTGCACCAGGGCCGTGTACCACCCTATTGAGGTCCCTGCCCCATCCCATGCTGATGAAGATGGGCCCATAGCCCAAACCATCCTGTTGGTCCTTGGCATCTCTGCCTGGTGCACAACAGAGCCCGTCAGAGTCAAGCCAGGTAGTTGCAGTGGGTGTTACACAAACACCTTAGGGGCTATAGGGTTGCAAAGGGGCGGAATTGTGCGGTGGCAGCTCTGAGCTTCAATTCCTAGTGCCCTAATCCAGCAGCAACAGTACTTCAATTCGCAAAATACGCCATTCTTGGGGAGAAAAAGTCAATGTGAGGCTCCTGGGATATGGTCGTTCAGCCCGCATCCTGCAAGACAATCATGCAAATGGGCTCACTGTTCCATGCAGAGCCCTTCTGAATTCAGCATGCCTTGGCTGAGGCTCCAAGCTCTGGCTGTGTGGTGCTCTCAGGAAGATGAGGGCCTCAGTTTGACACACTTTGAATTGAGAGATGTTATGAAAATGAGAGATCATTATTTTGTTAAAGGGAAGCTAGCTGCATCTCAAACTCTGCCCCTTCACTGGCTGAAAATTAAGACTTCCAGAAGTATTAGTATTCCACAGAGAACCTCAGAATCACCTCCTGATGTGATTGAAGGTGGAAACAATTTTAAGCCATTGTTTCCAGGAATATTTGCATGCAACAGCAAACCCCAGTGTACCAGCATTGTGCATTTCACTCATTCATGAGTGCTAAAATGGTCTGCTGCATTTTAATTCAAACATAATAGGAGGGAAATACGAGCTTTGGTAAAAAGCGGGTGAGATTGCTTTCACCAAGCAAAAATAGAGCCTAAAATGCAGATGTATCTCTGGCTGTAGGAACAGAAGGCATCATGCTGGAGCTCTCTGACTTTTGTGGCTTTGGCTGCCATAAGTTCTTTCACGGCATCCAAATGTGCATTTCTCTTTCTTCCAGCTACTATCAGCTTCCCTGCAGCCGAGAGATGCCTCCCTTGGCAGCACACCCCACCTCAGTCAGGGCAAAGTCCATCTGGCCCTGGATATTGCTCCTGGGTTGTGTTTCCACTTTCCTGCAGCCATGAGCTCTTTGAAATGCACATAAACCCCAGGTATAATGGCATTGATTGGTATAATCAACAAGGGAAGATATTTTCAACAGAATATGAACAAAAAATGGAAAAGAACCATGTACAAAGGGTTTTCTTGGCAGTTCTCTTGGTCATTTTGCCAGAGGTCCATATGATTCTCTCTCCAACCATAGAGGTGTTACAGACCTCCTGTGGGGATGGTATCTGGCAAACTGCTTGAAGAAAAAAGCAATAGTCAAGTGCAGGTTTGCCGTGCAGCCTGGCATTCGTCCCAGCTTGGACCTCTGCTAGAATGAAACCCAGCAACAAATCAGCTCCACTTGCCGAGGACACTAAATCGAGGTGAGCCCCGAACGAGCTAGCAACAGCAACCACAAAAATCCAAGGGAGTTTATCATCTTTGTAGCAGAAGGGACATATGGTGGATAAAATTTAATGCTGCCAAATGGGGAGAGATGCACAATGACCTAAAAACCATAAAGCAAAGAGCAGCATGAATGGGAGAGAACTGGTGCAAGAGGGAGGTACTGAAGATAAGGAAACAACTGAAATCATTACAAAAGCATCAAATGCATCCACAGTCCTGGCAGAGCTGCCAGCATTGCTGGTCCAGTGCCACATGGAAACAAGCATTTGTTGTTCCTCTCCTTTTGTCTCTCTCCCATGTATGTATCTCAAGAGCTCCCTTCATTCCTGACTCTCTTAGGAGTGTGAGATCTGATCTGACATGTCATCTCCTCCATCGTAATGTTGAGCAGCTCTCCCTATGAGAGTCCTTTGTATGAAAGGCAGGACTTTGTCCAGATTTCATTGCCTGGTTTTAGTCTGGACTTCCCAGTCCTCTTTTTTGGCTCCTTAACCCAATCCAGTCTTTAACTCCCTCATGCTTCTGGGCCAGCAGGGCCATGAGCTTTAACTGTGCTGGGCTTCAGAGATAGGCGTGAGGCTTATGGACTTCTTTCACCTTTAATGAATAACACCTCCTTTTTCCCACCTTGGAAACTGCAGCCACCTTCACATTTCACTGCAACACCATGCTTGTGCCTAATTAAGCTCTATTAATACTAATGAACAGGCTCACCATAGCCCATCACTTTAGTTCTTAATCTAATGCCATGTTGTGACACTTGTTCAATGATGATTTCAGCCCATGAATCAAATCATTGTGGTTCAGCCCATATGCCCAGCTCCCTTCTCACGTGGAACCAGAGAGAAGTCTAGTACAGAGAACAGTAAAACTGGTCAAGGAGCTTTAATTAAATAAAATAATTAAATAATAATAAATAATTAAATAAAAAGCCTGAATATTATTTTTTTATATATATATTATTCCCCCTTCAGTCCCAAAGACTTCATGGAAACATAAATGTCTTCTTTTCCTGATGTGTTCCCATTGCTTGTCACTTAGTTTTGTAGGCTGATGCATGCTTTTATTCTCTCCATACCTACAGAATACTTTTTGTTTTCCTTGGGTACTGGTTCCCCTGTTGCAATGGGCCATAAAGCATTGTGTCTGTGCTGGATGCCGGACTGTAACCTGCACTGGTGTTCTCTCTTTGATGCTGCTGAATTATTCAGATGGGAGACTCCACTGAACTCCAAAGGCTCAAATAAGAAACATGGAAGTTAGAAACTCTGAGGTTTCCAGAAGTACTGGAAGTGAAAAAGATATTTCATCTGGGTTGATTTATGTCTAAAATACCTTAATATACTGCTGCACTGATCCATTTGAATTGTGTTGTCATGCTGGTTGGCAGAAAGAGATGAGATTTTTCAATATGTTAAAGTGTAAATGTTGTTAAAAACACAGTATTAGAAGATTAAGATTCTGACCCTTTACATTCCAATGATCGTAAAAATAAGACTTCCAGCCCATTAAAGAACAGCTTGCTGAGGCATTACACTGAATCACTCCACCACGAGGATGTTATAACCCTGTTCTAGCTTATTCAGAGGCATCTGCTTATGTGGCATCTACATCAAACTGTGAATACAAATGTAAGTCTGAGGGCTTGGATGTGCTTTAATAAACCCTGCCAGGTTCCCCCTCCTCACCTCTGCGCTCCAGGAGGGGAAGCAGCTCCACAGCCACAGGACATCTGCCGCCTCCGTGACCAAGCAGTGATGCCCCATCACAGTGCCTGTCCCAGACCTTCCCATCACAGGTTTTTTTCTCTCTTTCTTCATTCATCTTAAATTAACCTTGCTGTGCATTGGCTCCAGGGAGCAGTCAAGATCTGGACAACTCAACACAGAAAGCCCCATTGATTAAAGTTAATTAGGCCTTACTTTTTAGAAGACCACAAGATAAGTAGCTGCTCTGCTGTGTATATGGAGCTGCGTTCCCTTATGCAGTCAGCATATGCAGTGTGGGGACCTCTGGGTCACCTAGGGCACAGAGTCAGGAAAGTGCTTATTTCCACCTAAATATTTAGATCCTCAGGCTGGGCTGTGCCTCCCTTCCTCCCTTCTGAGGGGTGTGAAGAGATACCCCAAAGACCTTCCCAGTGTCCAGGGCCTGCTGGTCCCCCCTGGCCACAGACACAGGCTGGTCCCAGGAGCCAGGCTCTGGGTTTATCCCACACCAGGAGAGCTGGAGATGGGCACTGGCTGCAGGCACACAGCCTGTGATCCTTCCAGCAGTGGCAATTATTTAATCTAACGGGAAGGATCCAAGCACTGGAACTTTTCAGAGAGATTTAATGTTTTATGACAGACCAAAATTGGGTAATGAAAAAGCCTGATTTGGTGTGTGGGAAGTTACTTAGAAATAAAACGTGTGCTGATGCCTGGGGAGGCTGAAGCACGTGAGGAACAGAGCCTCTCTCCCAGCCACCTTCCTCTAATGGGACAGCATTTCCCACCCATCCCATCACCGCTATCTCCAGGACATGGCCTTGGTCATGGCATTGCAGGGAACAGCAGGGATGCCAGGAGGGCTCTCCAGCCCCTCTAAACCCCCAGGGCCCTCCTTAATGACACCAGGGGTTCATCACAGAAACATGCAGATTCTGGCTTCTATCTGAGGCAGGTTTGAAATAGCAGTGAAGGTTACTGAAAACATAACGAAAGCTCCTCCTTATTTCATTAAATACAAATGTGAGTGGGGTCATCAGTTTTTATAGGGGCTCGTAAAGCATCCCTCTTGTTCAAATAGGCTATCAAATCACCCAAGGCTTCTCTCCGTGAGGAGTGCCATAAAACCAGAGTTTCTTCTTTAAGAAACTCATCTCAACATCATAATAAAATAACCTTAAATAATACAGTATGGAACAGGTTTTCAATAACATAATTACAGGCTTCCATTTTTTTCCTGGCAGGTCATTTCTTGGTATCTATTTTGGATGCCATATTGCAGAGGAAGGGGGTAGGGAGGAAAGCATGGGGGGATTCTGAAGCATGTCTTCAGGTCACAGGAGATCACCTTGCCTTTCTTTCGTGCGATGCAGGCCAGGCTGGCTGCTGCAGAGCTGTATCCAGAGCTGTATCCATAGCCTCAGACAGTGGAAGCAAAGGTCAGCCCTTGTGCTTCCCATGTTCCTGAGCACCAGGATTCCCATTGCACACCCTCCTCCAAGCAAGCTGGCTAGTGTAGCAATGGTCAAGATTTGAGATGCTCTTGAGCCTGTGGAGGATGAAGGAAGAACATCCACTGAGGTGCAAATGTGGACGGGGCAGCAGGGGTTGGTATCATTCGAAGCCTTCACAGTCATCTTCATCCTCACTTCTAGGCGATGCAAAGGCCGGGGTCTGCCCAGAGGACACAGTGTTCTCCTTCCTCCACCTGCATATTTTGCAGACAGATTAAACCAGTTAGCGGTGTATCTGCTTTCTGCTTGGTTTTTTGACGTAATTGGTGGCTGACCTGCCTGTGCCATGGTGTGTCATTAGTCCCTCAGGAAATGGATTGCTGGGCAGAGAGTGGGTGGGCTGGCCAAAGGGCAATGCAAATGGTGTTTATGCTCCAGACCTGTCACGTAAAGGGATTTTAACCCCGTACTTATTTACCTAAGCTTATCTCCTCTTGGAGTAATGGTCTGATTTTTAATGGATGGGTGCCCATGGGGTGTTACTGACTCCACTTGGGAATCCTGACTTGGGTTTTAGGGAAGGTGTATTGTTTCTTGCATGCTTACATTCAAAGATTTATTCACAGATAATAATTACTTGATGTTTGCCAAAGGCTCTGAGCCTGAGCTACTTCAGAGCAACACACCAAAAAAAATCAAAGCAGGGTGATGTAATTTGAAAGCCATCTCCTATATAAAAGTCACATGCCTGTGCATACATACACACACTGTACACTCATGTAAAAAAATCAATCCGTGTACATCACCTGCACATGTTTGCAGATAATACAAAGTTGTGTTTGAAAAAACAGAAAGAAAGCAAAGCCTCAAGTGGCAGAGCAGTTAAGGAACTCCTAGGTGTTTTTAATAACATTGATCAGACCAAATGAAAAAAGCCAGAGCGGTGGGAGACAGGAGCAGCCAGCAGATGCTGACATTCTATCACAGCAGACACATATTGACTAGCGGTCTGAACAAGTCACTCACTCATCAGCGGCCAGCCTGATTGAGTTGCCTGCAGCCAGTAAATGAGCCTTCCATCCACTGTGGGTCGAAATGAACTGCAATCTTTTCAGACCTCGTTGTTGGCCAAATGAGAGATTTAAAACCCCGGAGGACTCCAAATGAATTTACCAAGGAGCCACAGTGACTAACAAAGCTACAATACATCAGAGCGTGGGGCACTGGGTATTACACTTACTGCTGGGTGATCAGCACTGGGTATTACACTCACTGCTCGGTGATCAGCCTGCGCTGAGCAATGCAGAGGTAACCAGATCAACCAATGTGAGGTGTGTAAACCTTTTATGGTTTCTTTAAGGATTTAAAGATTTTGATGAGAAAACACTACGAGTTTCCCAGGGGAAATTTGCTGTTATTGATTTAATGTTTGCTTGCATGCTACCTGTCAATTTTCCAAGAGCTTCAGCAACAAATTCTTATTTGATATTTGACAGATCTCTTGCTACTTTGCATGAGCAGGGCAGTGGTGTGCAGATAGTAAAAAGGAAAGAGAGGCAAGGGTGCCTCCACGTATACCCTTTTAACCAAGACTTAATCACAGGCTAAAACTAATTCCAGGACCAGTGACAAGCTCTAAACTCCTCAGAGGATGGCTAGAGACAAATCAGACTGGCTGGATTTATCAGCCAAACGGGGAAGTTTCAATCTTGTTTAGGGTCTGGTTTGATTAAACATCCCACATCCATGCAAATGCATGTGAGTGCTAGCACACTGTACATGGTCATGATGGAAGAGGGATTTCATTTACTCTTCCTCCTGACTTGGAGCCAGATTTAAAAGCTCAGGTTTCTCAGAGCCATTCCAGCATCCTAGAAATGTGTCTGTTGTACTGAAACAAGGAATGTGAGAGGATCACACAAGACCATTGGCCTCAGCAAGAGTGGTCGGAGAACCCCCAAAGAGATGTTGAGCTTGACCTGAATCCAGTGCAAAGACCATGGAGGGCATGAACCAAGAAATGAGTCTTCCCTCTGATGTCCCCTGAGGGTGTAAGAAGGGATTTTCAGGTTTTCTGTGGTCTGAAGGACCCAGCGTGCCTGGCAAGAAGGCAGAGCACTCTTTTCCCTGCCCCTGCCTTCTGGACGTCAATGCTGCTCCCCCAAGCACTGACTATTCCACTGCTAATGTATTCATGGTAACAGATTGTTTGCTAGCTGGGGAGATAAATGCACTGCTCCTTCCCTCTTACAGCTAATTCCACCCCATTCAGGTGCTGACCTGCCATCTCCCTGCTTGAGGAAAGCACAGTGTATAATGATTCAGGCCAAGCTCCGCTCCCTGCTCTCCCTGGGTGCTCTCTCCCGGTCAGTGCACCCCCGGCACCACACAGCTCTTTTGTTGGGTTACTTCATTGCAGCTGAATGTAGTAAAGTGGTTTGTCATCTTCATGTTCTTACTGTAGTGTCCTGGAGGAATATGCTCCAAAATGCCTTCAGCAAAGCTTCTAATCTGGAAGAGTCATTTCTCCCTCTGCCTCTCACAGTACAGGAGCAATGCAGTGGTTGCTGGCTGGAAAATTAGCCCAGGGAACTCTCTCCTCTGTCTGTCTCTCACCTCATTAGACTAGTGAGAAAATGTAATTGTAAGTCTCTGAGGCTTTCTGCTTGCAGGCTGGAGGGGGATTGTGCTTCACAAGGGCTAGTGGAGAGTAAAACTGCACCCTGGCTGCGAGCACTACACTGAAGCCAAGCCCTGCTACCGGAGCAATACATCGTCCCCTGCAGTACCGGAGCCAAGTGCAACCTTGCACCCCTGCAAGCCACCCTCTCCCAGCACAGCCATTCCCATGCCACCTCTTGTCCTTAGGCAGGGACCACATCCCAACACAGGAGGAGCCTGCTGGGATGTGCACAGCAGGGCTTGGCTGTCACCCCACTGTGAGAGGAGGGACCTTCTCCATCAGGAGCATTAGTGACAGGAGGACAGCACTGGCTGGAGAAGCAGACTGAGCAGGCTGGTGGTCTCTTTGTGTGAGAGCTGCCTTCACCAGCCCTGTGCCTCTCTGAAAAGCAGAAGGGTGCCTGGCATCAGGGCATTGCTCATGTTGGTCACCTCCAGCTTCTCTATGGTCCTTGTCCTGCAATGTTCCTCCCATCACAGGCAGCACAGGGGTTACATAGAAATGGAAGTAACCCTTCACTACTGCCATGTTCCTTAAACCTCAGTCTGCAACACCAGTCCTGACCTCCTGTGATGGTTATGACCATATCTTCTTTTTCTGGGCTATTCCACTCTAGATTAATTTCCTTGCATGCTTTACCAACCTTCTGGCTGTTAACTTCAAGCACCAACTGTTTGCGAGGAATGAAGCCACAGGTTCAAATAAAATAGAAAGTCTCTGCACTTGAAATACAAAATAAAGAGGGATGTTATTTACACCAGACTCCTGACATGTACACGTGAGTGTGTGTATTTGGAGAGGTTAACAAAGATTAATACACAGAGGCTGTTTTTGGTGTAGAATGGGAAATGCTGAGGCTGAGTCTACCAACCACTTCAGAAATAACATGTCTGCCTTGTATTTTAAGGCAGGAAGCAACGCCTCAGCTGAAATCACTTAAACAAAAAGATTGCAGTGAGGGGCATAATGCAAGAAAGTAATAAGGTTTAAAACAGGTCAGAGCCCTTTCCCTGCTCCACTGCTCCTGAGTGAGATGCATTATTTAATGGTCTTTGGTCACCGCTGATATACTGTTGATGAAATAGATGATTTTGTTCAAAAGAGCATTAGAGAAGAAATATACAATACTGCATTACATTCCGGCACAGTTCTCTCTCTGGTAAAAGCCGATAGATTGAGGGTTTTTCCTCTTGACAGGAAAGCAAAGCAGTTTAAATGAAAAGTCTTATGAAATGGCAAATACAGATGGTAATAATGCCACCATATTCAAAATTAAATTGTTGTAATTTTAGTTTCTGAGCATGGTAAAGTAATACAATATTCAGCACAGGCTTGGGGAGCAAAACCCTTTGGCAATAATGACACTGCCTCATGAGCTAACCAAACAATCCTTTATCAAAATGTAGAGTCAGATGGATCTCTCCATCAGCCATAAGAGCTGTTGTGTTGTGGATGCCCCAGACATGGAGTCTATGGGCTGCAGTACAGCGCTTAACCTAGAGATGTCTGTCCTAAAAGAAAAAAAATGCCCAAATATGTTGAATTAGAGATCGGATCAATGACAGTTTGCAGCCAAACCCTGGTGGTACCAAGACAGAATGGCTGTCTCTCCCTTTTTGCTTTGCCTGTTTATTTCCAGGCATGGCTACAAGAGTTTACTGTGGCTCTGACTGCAAAGCCACCCTGCAGAGCATCCATTGTGGCGAAAGGCTCTGCTTATTAGCACTGAGGTGCAAGCTGGTCCCACCCGAGCTTCCGCACAGTAAGTTTGCTGCACAAGGAGCCACCCAGTCCCTGTAGCAAATGGGCAAGTGTCTGCCTTTCCACTCTTCTTGCCTCTTCAAGCTACTGCAAATAGCTCTCGGTATTGAATCTTTGTATTGCATCTGCACCATGTTTGAATAGCCTGCTGACCTTTCCGAGTAATGCCTCTTTTATAACCTTCATCTTCTGCTGGGGTTAACGCCATCCCTGTACTTACAGACCAAGAATTCAATGTGTAATGATAACACGGAGCCCAGCTTTCCAGCCACGCAATTATTCTCTCTGCGTCCCTGTTTATGCTGTGGCTTTCATTGCAGTTAAATGCTGCTATTTTCTTTCGCCAGGCCCTGGGAGAGACTTGAGTTTGCCCTCGACAGGTTCAAGTCTCTTCTGCCAACAGAAAGATATTACAATGCATATAAATAATGTGTCTGTCTTAATGCTGGCTTTCAGCTGGACCCTTGTTCACAGTGGTGAAATAGATGGGCGCTGCAGGGTGTGTGGAACCCCTCCAACAAAACACAGGGCAGTTTGGGGTCCAGCTGATTGAGCTGATGTCTGTGGGGTGCAGAATCTGTCCCTTGGGTAGGCAGCAGCACATGGAATCTCAGCATCAGCAATAACATAGGGCAAATTGTGGAATGACCCTATGGGCAGAGAAGGCACAATCCTTCTCCATCGCTTGTAATTCCAAGTGGTGCATCAGTAAAATCAGTAGCAATGGGCTCAGCAAACAAGGCTTCAAGCCAGGTCCGAGGTCTATCAATGGAAGCCACCCTCCGAGGGGCATTCCCATGCCAGGCAGCCAGCTCCACAGGCAGACATGCACACCATCCATTACACAGTAATGGGGGGAATGCAGCAAAAATGGCAGTGAGGGAAAGGAATACATCACTGGTAATTATCTCTAACCAGAAATCTCCTCCACTGCTCCAAGCCCCATCATTCCAGCCCTATTCTAATAAAGTGACACCTTTTTAATTATGGTAAGGACAAATCTGAAATTCCGGTAAGTAATTAGCAGACATAATTTGCCATCTCTGACACAATGTGACTTTATCACAGGCTACCTCGGTGCAAGGAAGAAGTGCAAGGCTGCTGTATATCCTGTTTTAATTTTAGAGGAACCCAAACTGTCCATTTATTTTTATTACAATGTATTTCTCAAGTAGTTGTGTGGACAGCACTGAGAGTGCTCCGAGAGCGCAAATAAACAGCATCAGCCTTGGAATGTTAAATTTAAGGGTTGTTTTCAAGAACAGGACACTTAATTTAACAATAAACTATGTTTTTATGTACCTCCGTGATACCCAGAGTTACCAAGAGTACAAGCTAGCTGGGCCCATTTTAAGGTGTGCAGGACCCACTGAGCCATTTAGCCTGCTTTATGTCCAATGAAAAGGAAATGCCCATCAAACCGAAAACACTTTCACATCGCAATCAAATTATTTATTTGCCCTTCCAAAGGCTGCTTCCAGTTTTATTGTCTTAGTTCTCCCCTGCTATTTGCATGTGTGCTCCAAGGGTGGTGCTTGGTTGTGATAATGGGCAGAATATTAAAACCTGCAAACCGTGGCTATAGGAGATTTTTCTTAAGGAACAGTCATCTTTTGCAGCAGCACTGTGGCGAGGTTCCCAGTTTCCCTGTGACTCCCAGGGCTAATATTCCTGCAGCTAATATAGTTTTGAGAAATGTTTACTCTGGGCTAAATCATGAATATTTTAGATTTGAGCCCTGCTGTCCAGTTGTGATTAGTCAGATAAGCTGCATGGTTTTGTTTCTCCTTGACAAGTGGTCAAGTGCTGCTAACCTAAGTGCTGGTTTATGAACACAAGCGTTTGATAGGTGATGTACTAAGACGTGCAAAATAAACTCTGTTCTTCAGGCTCACTTCTGTCGGTGTTTGTACATGGCCCAACACAAATACCCACCTTTGGAAGCTGCAGTGACTGGGGACAACTGTAGAACAAGGAAACAAAAGCTTTTTAATCTGAAGGATTAAAAGCATGAACAAAGCCAAGCTACTTCAGCTCACACAGAGACCAGCATCTTATTCTGAAATGGGGACAGGAGGCTGGTGCCACTCAAAACAGGTACAGGGAGTGGGTCCAGTGGGTCATGAAGTCGAAGTCGAACAAATAAACACAAGCTCTGTGTTGTATAGTGAGGTAGGAAAGGAGCTCTGCAAATAAGATAATGGCAAGCAGAAAGGACTCTTCATTCAGTGAGATGTGCCCTACAGTCCACCAACACAAAGGCATGACCGCTGTGATAATGCTATGTTATTCCACACAGTGACTATCGATCAGGATCTAGCAAAAAAGAGCCATTTTGGCCTGGCAACATCCGTTTGTGTTAGTTTGAAAGCTGGGATAAAACATTCCTTATAAATAATTAAGTCATCAGGACACACTTGCAATGGGAGTGAATTGTCCTGCGATGTGGCCCCAGAGGATGGGTTGCTCTGAGGATGAGGGGTCCCTGGCCATGGAGAGAACCAGCAGTGGCACTATAAGGGGGTCTTGTGGGTCCTGGGAAGGCAGAGCCAGCCCTGCCCTTGGACTCTGCCCTGCCCATACAAGGGCTTCAAGAACAGTGGCTTAAACAACCCTGTAAGACTGAATAGATCTTCATTCAGCTAATGAATACTTTCAGGTACACCAAAAAATACAATCCCCGTCTGGTAATCTGTGTGGAGATGGGTACATCACAAGCCTTTGCAGAGCAGAGGAACCTGATTGAAGGAGATTTCACCTGCGCTTTGCATGGTCCAGGCTGGATTAAACTGCGGTGATTCCATAGGCATGTGTTAGTTTACTGGCACCCTGGTGCACGTGAGAAAGCAGGATCTAAGCTTTAATTTTAGGAAGGGAACTTTTAGTCATTGCTTTGCTCAACACCTCTGGAGCACACAGTGATACCAATAAGGATTAGTTAACCAGTTCAATGTGATGTGACCACCTCAGGTAAGGCAGGTTTGTCACACCTCTGTGCTCATACACACATCGAAACTCTCCAAGGAGCCTGGGGACCTGGAGGAGACAAAGACCACACTTAAAATCTCCTACTAGTTTGGACAAGGGCAGGACAATTCCCTTTTGGAAGTTCTGAAATACATTATGAAGCGAATGATCAGTATTGAAACATCAACCTGTTTTGATTCCAAACAACATCCAAAAGGAAAGCATTTTGAGGATTTTCTTTACATCAGCAGTGCAAAGGTAGATTTTTGCCCCAAAATGGGACACTAAACATTACAGTTTGCACAGTGGGGTTAATGTCCTGCTTACGGTGCTGACTCATGTATGTATTGTACAGAAGGAAACAGCATGCATCATCCCAAGTGTCTGCTTACAGTTGGGGTGATGATACCTGAACTGTCCCCAGTCTTCCTCACCGATCCCTCTCATCCCTCATCCCTGCCCTCACCTCGCCTAAGCCTCTTTCCAAGGGAGATACTACATTGGTCCTGCCACTATGTAGCCCCCTAAGCCCACCAGAGTCCCACAGCACGGTGCAGGGCTCCAGCTTTGTCTTTCCTTGTCTGCGTTAGCGAAAGGGAGATGCATTAATAAGGCCAGGGAAGCAGGTTCAGTGGCAGCCCTCTCTCTGCTTGAGGAGGAGTGATTGCTGCTCAGATCGCTGGGAGGCAGGAGGATATAACCCTAATGTCTGCACCTTAGGACATGCCATTAAAAAGGCATCTGCACTGACACAGATCTGTTGTTTATCAATAACCTGACAAGCGTTTCCCCTGCAGCATGGAAACACCTACACGACATGGAGGATAACCGATGGGAGCGGGTGTCGCTGGGCACCCTATCATGCCGATGGTGCCACTGGCCCTTGTGAGGACCTGCCAGGGTTGCTATGGGTAGCCCAGAGTGTCTGAGATGCTCATGGGAGATGCTGAAATGGCAGCAAATGAACGCAGATATAAGCTGAACAGGGTGGGAGGGATACAAAACCTGCCACTGCTTGATCTTGGCTCCTTGTAATTCACTGCTTCTTTTAGGGAATTTTCTGGCATTTTGTGTCAAGAAGTACTTTTACGTGTAAAACCTGACCAGAACCAAAAGTTAAAGAGGGTGAATTTACTAAATCCAAGCACTTTTAGTCTGACAAAAGCACAATTTTCTATATGGTTTTGCTCTTTTTCTTCTTCCATCCCCAAAATCATGTTTTCATTTGATGTGGAGTGTTTTTTCCCAGGTTTTCTGCTGTTTTCCAACTGGAAGAGCTGTATGCTTTCACCTGGGCAGTGCAGGAAGAGGGATTGCCTGGGGCAGAACTTTCCCCACACTGCACACCAGTGTCCCTCTGCATATCCCACCTTCTCCCATCCTCGTTTTATAATCCTTACAGTGCAAAAGCTTCAGAATGAGTGCGGCAGCCGCTTCAGCGAGTCTGAAACCATCACTGCATCACTTCCCAGTTCGCTCCAATCTCCACCTCAATGTGGCACAAAACCACATGAAATTCCTCAAAGCCACTTTATGGGGGTTGTTACGTCCCATCATTCCCACTGCTGATGCTGGTGCCTCCTCCCCTTATCCTCTGCATCCCACTGAGGCTGGGGATTCTCATGGCATTTCCTTCTGTCCAATACACACGTGAATCTGCACTGCCTTAGAACTTCAAATTACATGTAGCTTTAGTTAATTAAATGTAAAATCATTGGAATAAAATTATCCTTTCATTAGAAATTAACTCACTGCTTAAGACTTCAATAATTACTTTTTTCTTCCCAAACCACATACAAAACGGTCAGTTAAACAGTATGTAGGGGAAAAAAAAATAGTTTAATGACCGCATAGCAATCAAGATTACTATTATTTAAGCACAAGCTATTAACATGTGCAATGAGGTATTAGCTAATAAATTATCTTTATAAAATTAAATAGTAATTTTATCACAAATTTTACAGAGGTTATGGTTTTTAATGGCTGTATTTAGCTGTGGCACTGAGCATGCCGCTTTCCTTCATTACTTCATTAACACTTTGCATTTATACTCTTTCTTATTATTATTTTAATTTAGGCACTGGATTAAGTGATTTATTCCTTGTCTCTGTGGGGAGCCACTTGGGCTCTGCACAAAGGCTGGGTGTCTACCCTAGATCCAAGCCTGGGGACAACTTGTGCTCTTGCTTTGATTTCATATGGAGAGGAGTGCTGGGATGCTGCAAGGAATTTGTCCCCATCCTTGGCCCTTCTGAGCTGCAGGTCACTCAGCCTGGGTGTGCAGTATGGCAAGCCCAAGGATGGAGAATATGCCCATCCAGAGCTCTCCCACCATTCCAGCTCCATGGCCAGAGCCATCCCTTCTCTCCGGTGAGACAGAGCCCTGTTATAAACTTCCTCAGCGAGTTCCCTGCAGACAGATATCCTTGAGACTCACCTCCATCTCCCGCTCAGGTCACAGGGAGATTTAGAGATGGGGAGCTGTAGTTAAGGTCCAGATCTGCTATCTGAACTTGAGTGATGGAGGACACATTCCCGGGACATGTTTATTGTCACCCGGCGGCCCACAATCCCGCTCTCGCGGAGCCACCTCCATTCCCTATATAATTCATGGTCTGACTCTGTGGTGGAGTGACTGATAAGACCTTCACGCCGGGCTTGCCGGCCACATGTCTCAAGGAGACTCCAGAGGAGCTTCTGCACAATATAAATGTGGCTCCGTGTCAGCCTCAAACCCCTGGAAAATTCCCCGTCTTGAGAGTGCAGCATTTTAAGTAATAAAACCATAGAGAGATTACAACAAAATGTGACAGGAATTTATAGCCCTCTGCATGAACCTTTTACCTTAAGATGGAACAAAGTTGAGGGAAAAAAATTGCGTGGTTCACTTAGGTAACCTTTCCAACAAGCTCTCCTCAGCTCCTGGCCCCACATTCCTCTTTGCTGATTTACAGCAGGAAAGAAACAGGCTTACAGAGAGCCGGGAGCTGGGAAGCAGGGAGCGCACCAGCTTTTGTTGCTTTAACCCTCATTGCTTCCTCCTGATACACAATGATTTTGGAGCAAAAGTGAGGCACTGCCACACTCCTGCCAGACCCCAAAGTTGTACTGGAGGCTGGCTTTTCCCTTGAGAGACACCAAATTCCTATAGAATCTACAATTTCTAATGAAAATAAGTGCTAAGCAAAGGCTTCTGTTAATACCCATACCGTAATGACACGGGCTATGCCTCTAAGTGCTACATCCCTTCGTACCAGGAGGTGTGTATTTTTATTGCCCGTGAAAGGGTCATGTAGCACAGCTAAGCAGATTCCTGGCCCTCCCTGATACTGGATTTACTGCCACTTTCAGCAATAAACAGTGGAATTAATCCTGAGTTTACTAATCCAAAGAGTAAACAATATCCAGTGGAAACACTCAGGCAAGATAAATGCAAGGGAGTTAAAAGCAAACGGAGTGAAATCATTCTGCTCCAAGCTAAGGAGTCATTTGAGGAGCATGAAGCCTCCACATACAGCATTATCAAATTGTTAATAAATGTTTCCAAAGTCTGTAATATTGGGAAGCTTTTCCTTCTAATTCATTATGAAAGGGGGATTTTATAAATGAAGCATTCTTGGTGCCGGGCAGTAATTTCATATCATATAATCTGTCAGTTAAGGTAGTATTAGTGGGAAGGACTGATCATAGCTGCTGATACAAGTTTAAGACTTAGGAGACTAATTTCCTGTTATTTATGTAAAGCACTTAACTTTTTAAAATTCCCTGAAACAGCCTATGGATATAAATAAATACTGAGATAGTTTCTCCTCAGATGTTCCAATGCTTTACGAATTATTTATACCATATTTGCAAAGCCCAAGGAAGACGCAGGAGCCATCACAGCGCCTCTGCTCTCAGCTTGGGCGCCCCATCGTAAACAGCTTATGAACAGTTCTGGAACATCCGGGCTGCACGCGCTGTATCATCTCCAGCTTATTAAGGAGTTTCAACTATTCAATCCCCACAAGTCTCTCTGTTACTTTTAATTCACAGTTGTCCCTTACAGAACTGTTCCTGGAGGCTGCCCACCAAGGGGAAGCTGCTGCAGAGTGCTGTGGATGCTGCAAACCCCCTTGGAGGAGCCCAGAACTTCACACCGTGTCCTGTCTTTCTGTGGCATCAATCCATCCAATAACACAGTGTCTTACAGCATCAGTCCCCACCAGCCAGAGTCCAAACACTCTTTTGTGTCCAAAGGCTTCCCAGGCTGGCTGGGCTAGGGAATTGGAGAAGCCACTTGCTGGAGCACAGAGAGGAGACCTGGTGTATTGGAAATGGCAGACGTGGCCATGTCTATGAAGGATCACTGGTCCCAGACCAGGCTGAACACATGGCCAGGAAACACTGCTCTATCCAAGGGCTTCTGGGTGCCATGAGAGCACTTGGCTATTCCCCACGCACGCTGAAAAGCAGCAGCAAGAGGCATTGCATAGTGCTCCCTGTCACTGTATAAAGCTTGGGGCCAAATCTCAGAGTAGAAATGAAAGTTAACTGTGCCGAAGGATGTGTTTCTCTGTTGTTTGTTAGACGCTGAACTCCAGAGCTGTACATGAAGTCAGACAGTACTTGCATTGCAACAAGAGGGCAAAGCCCCATGAGAATAAAGGGAGAAGGAGCAGAGAATCCTGTAAGGTCCATATCCCAAAATACGATAATAAGATAAAATGATAAA
The DNA here is from genome assembly GCA_028858755.1 of Ara ararauna. Lineage (NCBI taxonomy): Eukaryota > Metazoa > Chordata > Aves > Psittaciformes > Psittacidae > Ara > Ara ararauna. The sequence goes on from CM054384.1 coordinate 21,908,193, forward strand.
TCCCACTGGTAGATGATCTTAAGGTCCTTTCTAACCCTAACCATCCCATGATTCTATAAAGAGTGAAATGCTGTACTAACCAAGTGGGGAAGTGAAATCACGTCTCAGCCTTAGAAAGAGCTGAGACCCCTTAGAAGTGCAGTGAGGACAGAACTGCTGCTTGTTTATAGGAAGTGATAACTTCTATCTCCAGTGTAAGAGAACCAACACCTTCAACAGCACTGCATTCCCATACAGTATTTTTGTACATATTTTATGTTAGCTTGGGTCATTGCTGCTCCTGTTAAATAATTAAAGGCAGCGAATGTGTTATTTACTGTCCATTTAGTGCACCAGACCCATAGCTTCACTTTGATTTTGGCCCAGAAGGAGCTGTGACATGGCCCTGGAGAATACTTGCACAGCGTTAATTAGTGCGGCACAGTGCAAACCTGCACCACTGTTTTTATTTGCAAGTCAGAAATAGTATTTGATTGCTAATTTTATTGGTTAATAAATTTTTAAAGTATTAATTTATATTTTCATAGATGGGGTTTTATAGCCGCAAGGTACAGCAGAGGAAAGTCCAACTGCTTCAGGGACCATTTTAATAGCAGCACCTACGTGTCTTCTCTGTGTATAAATCAACTGCTGTGATACAAGAACACACCAAACCAGACTGGGGAGCATGATACAGCTAGTCAGTCATTAGGATGGACACTGGTTGCTCCTTTCCTGTGGTCCCTCAGGACCTTCCTATAGAAGAATGTTTTAGTTTGTCACATTCAGTCAAGAATAAGTTGGTTCAGTAAAGAAAAGAGTACAAATTATCAGCCCTTCAAAGCTTTCCCATTTAACCACTTTATTGCAATACAACTGCCCATAACATTTGCTTTTAAAGCCCATGATGCTGAGTGTAGTTATTACATTGCATACATAAAAGATGTTTACAATTTTTTATATATATGTAAAATGTTGATCCCCTGGGCCACATTGATTTGTGCTGGCTTCACGGCTGGGTTGGTGCGGGAATTTCCCAAAGAGATGTGATTAGGCTGCAGGGAACTTTCATTCTTTTTTCCTTTTTTTAATCTCCTGCTTACCAATTTAAAGGGCCTATCTCGTATTCCATTTATGTCAAGATTTCCAGGCAGCGTCTGGGTATTCTGAGCTCTGGAGCACACGGAACACACAAACTCACACTCTTCGTTTTGAAAACACATTCTGGCTGTAGATGAAGCTGGGTTGGTTTATGAGTTCTGTGTTGTTTCTGTAGTTGAAAACAGAACTGGGACAAATGCATTAATTACCATTCTGCCCGCAGTGGTGAAGAGGCAGCAGGGCAGGAAGCAGGGCAGCGATCCTCACTGCTCTTTGGGGTTTTCTTTCTTTTGTTGCTCTGGGAAACACCTGGACCTTGTCCCTGGACATCTCCAAGTGATGCCTGTGACCAGTCTCCATGGTGCAGCTGCACCATATCAATTGGCATAAACCTCCCACCACAAACACCTCTACAAGCACACTGTAAAGAGAGGTCACCCATTCCTTGTCCCCATGACATGAGGTACCTGTGAGTGGAGTGCTGGAAAGGTCTAAGCCCGCAGAGGATTTTGTAAGACGTCTCCATTTTTGTAAAGCAGAGGCATAAGCAAATGAAAGGACAAATAATTTCCCAGTAATTTGTTTCATAATGAACAGTGGGTTGTAATTAAGATGGTATTCATTTTAAAGAAATTAGCAGAGAAGGAAAAAAAAGTGTTTGATAGTTTCAATCTTCAAACTTTGACAAGCTTATTTTTACAGTAATATGATAGTGGGGAAAAATGTCACAGATTTTTCATCAAAACTCATGGAAAAATGAACAAATTCCAAGGAATTGGAAAGTATCCAGCGTTTGAATGGTGTGTCTGTATAGGAGACCTGAGTAGGCTTGGGTGGAAAGATGAAGGTTAATAACCTGCAGGATGTGAACTGCTTCCATTCCAGTTCTGAGGGTGCAGTGAGCAGCTATGTCAATCGGCTGTTCTGGGGATGGTAGCATATCTTTATGCATAAGGAGACGAATTTGCAGTCTATTTACATATTCACTGTGTCTCATCTTGGAGCTGATTTGAGAGAAAATTAAAGGCCACATATTTAGATATTCCCTGCATTTAAGAGGAAGAAGAAATGAACACAGCAGCAACATTTGCTCTGTTTTCCCTTTGTGGAAGAAGAGCAGAGGGGTTTTATCTGTATATTATACATTTTTAAAAGACTCTAAGTGTAATCCAGGATATTAGACACCATTCAGCTTTGCACAGGTATCTGGCAAAATGGTTTAAACATTTATTAAATATAGAATGATAAAATACCTTGAAGATCACTTCCAATCAACACAGTTTCTGCTGTGGAAATCATGTCTCATTAATCTGTTAGAATACTTTGAACCTACCAATATATAAATGGATAAAAGAGAATATCTTGACATATTTTTAGACTTTCAAAAGGCTTTTAATGAGGTCTTCCCACAGGATTTCTTAGGAAACAAGATAAAAATGGGGGTAAGAGATACAGTAGCATTATGAATCAATAAGATGGACTAAGAAGAAGGAAGCAAAAGTGGTAGATAGTCTTTTATTAATCAATGTAAAGGGTCACTAGCAGTGTGCTACATGGTTACACACTCAATCTAATGACATTAATATACTCATTACTGACCTGGAAAAGGAAACAGTTGTGTAGATTAGTTAAGTTCAGAAAAGACGAAAGAAATTCAAAGAAATTTGGCCATACAAAAGAATGAATTATGTGATAGCTAGTGAAGGCTGATGTTGATAAATATGAATGCTCTAAAACCCAGAACTTCCTCAGCATATAACTGGTTGATTTGGAAAGCTGGTCGTTGCTGAGACCTTGAACAACATCTTCAAAGCCAGATGGCAAAAAGGAGATCCGGGACTCCAAGGAATGAGAATGAGAAGAGCAGAGAAAACATGAAGAGTGTGAAACTACTGTGGGTGTTACCAGGACAGGCTACAACAGGAGCTGCCCCTGCTCCCATCCCCAGCACGGGAGCAATGGACACGGACAAGAGATCAAAGACAGAAATTCAAACCGTAAGAGACAATGTTCTCACATGAGGTGAAGAGCTGCTTTTGGCAGAGACAACTACGAGAGATCTAAGCTAAATACTGGTGGCCAAGAGAAGGCTGTGGTGAGGGGAATCCCTTTATCTCTGACAGCCAGAAATCACTTCTGTGTTACCTAAGAAGGAATTGCTTTGGGTAAAGGGAGGCTGTTGCAGTGATGCTTGAAAACTATGGTTCAAAGTATGCAAAACCACACACTGCCTGCACAGGCACTGGCACGGGCAGTTTATCCATACATTTAAAGATTTATAAGGGGAACTGGGGGGGTTTAGCCTTGAGAAAAGGGAAGACTTTATCGCTCTTTATAACTAGCTGAAATGGGGTTGTAGTGAGGTCAGGGTCAGTCTCTTCTCCCAAGTAACAAGCGATAGGACGAGAGGAAACAGCCTCAAGCTGCAGCAGGGGAGATTTAGACAGGATATTGGGAGCAATTTCTTCCCCAAGAGGATTGTCAAACACTGGAACAGGCTGCCCAGGGTAAGTGGTGGAGTCACCATCCCTGGAGGTGTTTAAAAGACTTGTAGATGCGGTGCTTAGGGACATGGTTTAGTGGTGGACTTGTCAGTGCTGGCTTAACAGTTGGACTTGATAAACTTTAAAGTCTTTCCTAACCTAAACGATTCTATGATTCTCTGTTCAGTTTTTTAGATAGCTTCTCTTATTGCTGTTCTGGAAATCCATTCCAATTAAACACCAATATCCGGGCTTCCAATCCAAGCAGCAGGATGCAGTGCAGAGGTGACACTGAGTGGTCCCTGCAGGTGCAGTCTTACAAGCATGGCTTACCTCCACAGGCATTTTCTAATAATCATACTTCTCATGAAGCTCTACTTTCAGTGCTTCCAAATTAGATCTTAGCACTTAAAAACAAAACAAAGAAAAAAGGTAAAAGGAGGAAAATCAATGGGCTTTCAGCGCAAATCCCAGTTACACCTTGCTTGCACAGTTGCTGCTGCTGTCCTTCCCTTTTGTCGTCCTGGGGTCTTACTCCACTCTCCTAAATCACCATGTTCACAGAGGGGGCACTCGCCCTCCTGCCCTTCATTGCTCCTATGCAATAGCTGCAGGCTGCATGCACAGATTGAATGTGTGGTGGGAGCCGCAGCTTTTTGCCCTTCTGCAGCCCATTGGGGGCTGTTTGGAGAACAGACCCACAGCAGCATCCACAGCACACAGGAACAGTGTGCCTGGTACCAATCCCAGCATCCTGGAGGGGACTTGCTGCAAACTGCTGCTGCATTTGGAGAGCTCAGGCAGCTTAATTGTCTTGTTAAATATAAATGAGCTGGTGATTTCTTCAAACTGGAAGAGTGTGGAAAAGCCGTTGCGAAGGGGATAATACCAGTGGTATTTAAAAATTAAAATGTGCTGTAGCCAATCATAGAATCAGCAGCATTTGTCCTTTGGAGTCTGACTTTGATAGTCACTCATGGATGCTATAAACACAGACTATGCTTGCAGCTAAGCAATAAAGTGACTGGGGCATTTCTTTTTACTTTATACACCACCGTATTGATTTTGTAGTTTATTTTTTTCTTGGAGGAGAAACTAAGGTACTGCAGTTTCATTTAGGTACTGCATTATAATTTCCCCGATGATTTTGTCAAATGTTCCTGAAGGAGAACACCTTCTCACAGTGAGCAGGATTCAAAGACACAGAGCCGACTAATCCATACCTAATTGGATGAAATCGTTACGCACTTTCCCTCCTTTTGGAGTTTTTTTCAGAGTTCCTCATTCCTTAGGGATCCTAAAAGCCACTGAAGAGGTTATTATAGTATGTCCTCGGGGATATTTAATACCCTAGCCCTGTTCAGACATGCAAATAATCTAATTCAAAAGCTTCCTAATTAGCAAGCAAGCTACAGTTCTGGATAAGGGGAGAGAGAGAGGGAGAGAGAGAGATCTAAAAGGATTGTGCTTTTTCCTTTTATAGGCTGCTATTGTGCAAAAGGCAGCATAATGGATAAAAAGTAATTGTTCTGATTTTAATTGCGATCCACTATTTATAGTTTTGTTCTGTCATCTGAATAATGAGGGGATTTTGTTCATACAGCTCACGCTAAACATGCAGCAACTTAGTTTACATCGAATGCAGCAAGCGCCTGGCGTTTACTCTTGGAAGCACAATCTTGCGGAGCAGAGATGGTCCAAGGAAAAGATGTTAAGCTAGTTAATGAATTAGCCATTTAATTAACATAATTAGGGATAATTATTTTCTTTTAATCTATTGCCAATTTTAGGACAATTAAACTAAACAATGGTGAAGCAGATCACTGAGGGTCCTATGCAATCCTAGTGGATGTTCTTGCCCTAAATAAAACATTATTAAATACTGGGGATGCGAAGGTGAACAAACACTAGAACAAGAGGAGAGCCTGGTGCTAGTTTTGCCCCGACCAGTGTCACTGGCTAGGTGTTGGGGGCTGCTTCTCTGCTTTGCCAGCCCAGCTCTGCTGCTCTCCATCAGACTGGGAGATCTCCTGAGCAAGGCCAGTGAAGAGCTTGGATAATTCCTTCTGCCAAATAAAGATGTTTATTATGAGGTAACAAAGCATTTCTCTGGTGTTGGGGGTTTATGCTGAAAGCAAACCAAACCAGATGGCCCCCTTCTCCTGTCAAAAAAAGAGAAAACTTGCTGGAAACAGTAATGTCTGAATAACTAATGACCAAAAATTTACTTTTTCTTAAATAGTGGACTGCATTAAGTAACTCACACATAGGTCTCATTACAAGATCTGTCTATAAGGTGCCTAAAGTTCAGTAGCTTCCGTTTTCTTCCAATGCTTTCTCAGGAGCATTCGAAGTTTTGCCAAGCCCACCCCTCCAAGTGGTGTGCACTCCACTGCACGTGGCACTGCATAGTCAGTTCATTATCCTATTAGATTCCCACACAGCACCTGCTCAATTGGAGCTTCGTGTGCTAGCAATTAATATGTTATGCCCTGATTAATTAGCAGGGTTAATTATGATTGCTGTTGCTTAAACCTATGTAGAGAGAGATGGCATCATGTTGCTGTGACTTGCGGTGCTGAGGATGCAGCCTTGGGAATGGGGACCAGTGCGTGTTAGCTGCAGGCCATGCCCATGGGATGTGCTCGCTTGTTCCTTCAGTAGTGTGAGCTTGGGAGTCCTGTCCCTGCTTGATCCAATTAGCACTTCCCTAAAGGGTGGCACCTCCCAGCTCTGTGATGATGGAAACAAACCCAAGCAGTTGATTCTGCAGACACTGAAGGGACCATGGACTCCTGTGTATTTGTCCACACTTTATCCAGCGCAACTTTAAAGCAAGTTACTTGTAACATAAGAGTGCAGTTGCCAAACTGGTACCAACTCAAGCTTGACAGATGCTCTGGGCTTTCACAGTGGCTTTTCACAGACAGATGCTCTGGCCAGCTTTCACAGGCATGGGTGATGATGCCTGCACTTGGGGCAGTAGTAATCAGGGTACTACTTCAGCTAGAGCAGAGAGACATGGACAAGAGCAGAGCAGTTGTGGGAGCATGGAGCACCTCAAGAGGAATTCCTCAGCTCCACAGTCGCAAAAGCTGGTGAGACGAGCAGGGTAGGCTCAAATCCGGCACAAGGCTGAGCACCACCAGTTTCCTGTTAAGCTTTTGATTTGTCTGTGTGTGAAATAGTGAGACTTGGGGCCTTTTTGGCAGTTGTGAGTGAGAGATGACCACCCTTCTCATTGACTTATCCTTCTGAAGCTATCATCACTCATTTCTCTTGGGAAGAGAATGTGAGGCACTGGTAAATAATATAGGGTTGTGTATTTCTTTATCTCCCATAGTGTGCTGTCTCCTACATGCTGTTGTGTTCTAACAACATCCATCAAGACAAATGCATACCTGAGAACAGCTTCCCTCAAACCTCAGAAATCTTTTTCTGAGGTCACAAACTACACAGAACAGACAAAGAAGAAACAAGAAGGAAATTGCACCAACAATTAAACATTTTTTTTCCAGAGACATAGAGGACTCCCCTTGTCTGCAGAAGGCAAGCACCAAAATAAGAATGCCACATCTCAAACACAAGGCAATCTATTATTCTCAGAGCAGTAACATGATACATTATCAGCCACCTTATCCTAGCAAAATGTATCATTACCTGCACTTTCTGCACTTTCCAGATCAATCCACTTTAAAAATGTAGTAATATAGAAGGGTATTAGGTACTAGAAAACTCATTATGAAAATGGCGCACTCAAATTCTTTAAAGGTGATATTTCATAAAATATACTATGCCTAGCTCTTGGCTCAATCATTCTTTTTAATAGCTCCATAGCAGCCAGAAAATAAAGTATTCATGAAGATTGAAGAAGATGATCCCATGAACTTCAATTTAATTGGTGCAAATTAAAACGATCCATCTTTTCACGCTGCCCGTCTATCTCCAATCATCAGTGCACCGCACGTCCAGCACCCTGATTACAATTATCTTTTAATAGGAAAACTTGTCACTTTTTGTGTGATTTACATAAGCTTGCACAAACTTACTGGTATCATTTAGGGTTGGAGTGTATGATTTTTTCCCCCCATTCAAGTCCCCTGATATAGCTGGGGGGGGGGGGGGGGAGCAGGGAGCCCAGAGGTGAGGTGGGCTCTTGGCAGGGGGCTCATTTACTGCACTTAAAGCCTGGACTTGTACAAGAAGAATGCCAGAAAACAGCCTTCAATACATCTTCATTCACCAGACCTCCCCCCAAAGAAGCGCTAATGCAGCCAGATTTCATGGTGTCTTTGCAATGACCATTGCAATTACAATACAAAAACCTAGATGACATTTTGACTTTTAATTAGGAGGGAAATGATGCTGGTCCCTGCTGATGGCTCTCTCTCTCCCTCCAACTGCTCCTAGCTCTCCCATCCTGAGAAGGTACCCTGCAGGGTTTAATAAGCCATCAAATCATAGTGGTGTGGGACGTATTCTCAAGAGTTCAAATAAAATTACCATAAATGTATGTTTACTGTTCCTGGCCTAGTGTCTGGGATCCAGCTGGGGGCCCTGCAGCCAGGAGCAGCAAAAAGGACCCACAGTATTAATTACTGTTACTATCATTATTACTATTTTCTTTGTGATGGCCACAATCCAACAGCGAGGATGCTGCAGAATGATTCATTGCCCGAAGCCATTTATGTATAATATGCTTCAATTTTGTTTCCTTATCTTTGAAAGGCAACCATCCTTATCACAGATAGCTTCCATGCTTTAAGATGCCGTGAGATTTAGTTCTGTCTTCTGAGGCTGGATTTTTTCTATGCAATGAAATAATGAGCATTGTTTAGCTTTTGTCCGTGCATTCCCTGATAGCATTAACTCTAAACAAGGGGTGGGCAACCTGCAGAACAGCAGATGAGACCTGTGCACTCGTGGTGATGGTACTGAGCCTGCTCACACCTCTAGTGATGCATGTGGAGGGATGTTTTTAATAAGCACTGATTTCCATCTCTCTCTTCTCCATCACTATGGAGAGTGGCTGAAGACACCTTTCTGCATAGCACTCCGAGGTACCCGCAGAGGTTATCAGCGTGCAAGTATTAAACTTTTTAGCACATCCACTGCAAAGCAATTTGGAGGACTCCTTTGCTGGTGGAGTTCAAATGAAACTCATGGCTGATCTCATTAAGCACTTGTCTCATTTGGGTGCATGAATATTAAACAGGAACGTGTGTGAGCAGGATGCTACAGAAAGGAACATTTTTCCTTCTCAGCCGCAGCTGCAGCACTGCTGGACCGATGTGCTGGGGGTCTGGTCCTGCCTTCCTGGTCAGGAAAGGGATCCCCAAGCTGCTGCTCTTGCTTCAGATGTTCACCATGCCCTGAGCTATTGCCGAGGAGGAGGAGGGTGGGCAGCGTGAGGGGGGTGCAGTGCTGGGATGAAGGGATCTGGGGAGGCTGTGCCATGATAGAAGACATCCTTTGTGCCTTCCCCAAACCAGGATGATGCTGCTGAGGGTAAGCGCAGGGGCAGCTCTATGAGCGACGGCCATGGGGCAGTGCAGTTGGGTTCAGCCCAGCTCCTCACCCCAGGACACCCCACTTCCCATCCAGCAGCTCCCCAGAGCCTCTCCAGACACTGCTCCCCATGCAGCCCCCCGGAGCTTTCCCTATCAGTCTTTTGCCACAGCAAACAACGCCAGTTGCTGTGACCCAAATAAACTCCAATCCACTTGATCTATCAGGGAAACACACAGTGCTGACCTGCCATAAATCCCCGGGGCAGCAGGAGATGTGTTCCACACCTACTCCCTCCTTGCCCCGGCCTGCCGCATACCTGCCGTGCTGCCCGGTAAGCAGGTAATCATGAGCTGCCACAGAAAGGTGACCCATTACCGTGATGGATTTGGTGTGAAAAACAAATGGACTGAGACCTGCAGATTGCTGTCCTTACTGCACCTTGGCCTTTTGTTCTGTCATATCAATATCCACACAGGGCCCCATTACACGCGGTTCCCGCCCTGTGATGGGAGCGCAGGGTCAGCACCATGCACTGTGCTGGGCTGTGCTGGTGAACCTCACCCCAGGAGCACATCATGCTACCCTCTCCTCCACTGGAGCAACCTCAGCCCCAGAGGCTCCTGCCCCACCATCCCCACAGCCTACCCTTCCGGGACCATTGCATTCACACGTGCAGGGTCAGCACAGATATTGCATGAGCAGAGCAAATCTGGGATGTGATCTGGTTTTAGTCTGTTTTCTTTCCACCCTGGGGTCCCCGAGGTCAGGTGGCAGGTGGGGTGCAGGACAATTCAGCCAGGGAACTTACCACGTCACAAAGCTCTGCTGTGTTTGCTCAGCATGGAAGACAAGAAGCTAAAATAAGGGAAGTGTTTTATGCCAGATGCCAGTTGAGCGACACAAACAATTCAATAATAAGTCAGCAGTGTATTGAAGTGCTGCTGAGCAGACTTGCTCTTTTCTCTCCTGGTGAGGCCCAGTCCTCTTGATGGTGAATGGGCTGTCTCAGCACAACCTGCTGAATGAGGAGCTGTAGCTGAACAGTGCCCAAGGGCAGTGCATCCCAATTGCCCTCAAGCAGCATCCCGGGATCTGCAGCCAAGGGGGTTGAAGCCTTGCCGGAGAGCAAGAGGCGTAGGGTTGTCTGCCGTCACCACGGGGAGGAGGAGGAGGAGGAGAAGGGAGAGCCGGCAGAGCTGACCTTGAGGCTGCCTGAGACTGACCCTGAAGCAGTGAGATTCTCCATTCTGTGCACAGGCACTGTCATCTCTCACCTTGCAAAGAGCGCTCTCCTTGCCCATTTATCATCACAAATGTTTCTATTTAGGCTTATTTGTTTGTACAGTTAAGCCCTGTTACATTTACACCCAGAAGAAGGACAAATTGTGATTTTATCCAATGTTAGATCATATCACTCCTTGCTACAACATTCACAGCATTAATAAGGATAAAGGGAGACTTTGGAGAAATCCAATAATACAGCACATGTGATAACAGCCCAGCGAAAGTGCTCTGGGGAGGGAGTGCAATTCCACTATGGAGACTCTGCTGTGGATGCTCCCTTTGTGAGCACCTATCATTGTATCACCAGGAAGGGATTTCTGATCTGCAGAAGGTGGCAAACACAATTCCAGCAACGAGGTCCTGCTCACTAACGAGCATTAGTCTGCACACTGGAACCCTTCATTTCCTGGAAAATATCTTGCTTTTACACAAAGCACTGGATGCCTGTAAGGTTCCCACCAGCACTCACCTAGTACAGAAATAGGCTCTTTTAATAAAGATGAAAGTGGTGTCAGAAACGTGCCAAAACAATGGTAAGTCTGGGAAAACAGAGCACAGGAAGACAGGGCAGAACCTGGAGTGTCAGGATGCAAATCTGTGGCTGAGTGCATGAGAATAGCTCTCAAGCAAGACCCCTGAAAGAGGCCAGTACCCAAATCCCTGGCCATCCCCAGGGACCCCATGTCACGCATTGCTACCAGGCAGATGTCCCATCCGCGGCAGTGTTCTAGACTGGGTTGCAGGGGGCTTGGAGCACCCTGCTCTAATGGAAGGTGTCCCTGCCTGTGGCAGGGGTTGGAACTGGATGAGGTTTAAGGTCCCTTCAACCCAAACCGTTCTGTGATTCTATAATTCTGTGAAGCTGCAACTTTGCTTGATCTACCGTCACCTTGGTCCCAGTATGAAAAGGACCATGATGAACCTGCGTTGACATGTTAGGTTAGTAGGGACGTAAGCACCTCTATACTCTATCTGCGAGCTGCTCCTGGCACAGGAAAACTCACTACTGTACCATGCCTGTGTCAGGGGCAACATGTATTAGACACCAGAGCCCACATCCACATCAGCCCAAACTCTTCTGATGGTTCCATCTGATGGAAAACTTCCTTGGGGATTGGCACCTTTTCCCAGTGAAAACCCTACAGTGGATGCAAATCTATAGCAACAAAAACCCTTCCCTAATACTGTGCTGCAAGAAGAACTTGCTCTGGCTAGTGTCCAGCTCAGGGGAGCATTCAGGACCATTCCTCCTGCCTCCCCCTTGCACAACACTGGCTAGCAAGGGGGGCAGCAGCCCCACAGTCCCTCCTGCAGGCGGCTGTGCTGGAGCACGCTGCTCCGGCTGCTCCTGCTAGCTTTGGCCTGGGAGTTCCTGCCTCAAACCAATCATCATTTATGTTATCCTTACAGACGAGGGCACAGACCTTCAATCATTCTTCCTAGTTAGACACAATCATCAGCCAGATTTGTCTTGTTTAGCTGAAATACATACACAGTAAGTACACAGCCCTGAAGATTGCCAGTGGATGTTTTGCTAATCCTGCAGCCAAGCCCTCTTGGTCCCTGTGTGGGTTTTTAAAGGGCCAGTTTTGGCTCAAAGTCCGCTCTCCTCCATGCCAACACACTTTCTAAGAACACAACTGCTGCTTCGGAGCAACTCCAGCCATTCCAGGAGCAAAAGACTGTGCCAACCCTCTGGCAAACATGGGCCAAGCAACCTTTGTTGGCATAGCTTGCAAAGTGCTCATTCCTTAATTAGGATTCCAGACTAGCACCCACGTTCCCTGAACAGGGCAGGGGGGGATCTGCAGATCATCCAGGGACACACGGACACATGGAGGCTGAGTCGTGGGTGAACACAGTGAGGTGTAGCACCCATCAGTGCCATAGGGATAGGCTGTGGCAAGACAGCACTGGCTGCTCTAGATCCCCCTTTGGCTTCAGCTGGCTCCTGCTGACCATAGACACTCCTCTTTTAATTCATTCTTAGTCTTCTTTGCTCCTGATTATGACACACTTGCCCTTTCAAGATTCCCAGCCAGCCTTAATGGGAATAGTCCGCACTCCAGGTAGGCATGGGTATGGAAAATCCAGCCGTGGCAGGGAGCAAGCACTGTCAGACAGCTTCCAAGTCTCCTTCTCAATGCACATATATTTTCTGTTTCTTTTATGATCAGCAAAAGATTCCTTTTGCATCTGCCAAGGAACTATTTTCACAAATAAGTACGTAAATCCTCTGTAAATGTATGCTAATTACTTCTTTTAATTACAATGTAAATAAGTAATTACTGAATAATTTTAAAGTATTTACATGGTCTTGTGTGATTTAAAAGCTAACTTGTTGGAAGTGTAAAAACTATAAATTTTGCAGTAATTATGCCACAGTTTTTACACTGTGGCCAAACACAATTTCAATGTGCTTCGTAAGAGATAAATAAATACGTAATTCCCCAGTAATTACTGCATAATAACAAACCTATTGCATGTTGCTTTTCTCCTTGTTAAATGAAAAATGCCCATCCACCAAAACAAATCCGAGTCGAGATTTTTCACAAGGATAATGAACATTCATCCATGTGATCCTGAGGAAGTTCTTCAGGAGGAGAAGAAAGGAAAAATCTAAAGGAGGCTTCTGAAGAGGGGGGAAGTATAAACGGAGGGAAATGGCACAAGGGGAACGCAGGGAGCAGCCTGCTGCTGGCACCCTCACCCCTTTCTGATCACTCAGGGCCTTTCTGGTGCTGATGGTCCTGGCTCTGCCAGATGTTTCTGCCAGATGTGGTGGGTCTGTGTCATGCCAAGGGTGCCGGTGCAGGGATCTGGGGGCCCTCTCCATCCCCAGTCACCGGATCTCGGCTGCTGTTCCCTGAAAACATTGATGCAGGAGCAGAGCTCGGCAGGAAATTGGCAATCAAAAGGTGAGTATATAAACAGTTAAATTATATTTCCTGTGGGGTATTTTTTATTAATTTCATTGCAATAATATGTTAAACACCAGCACTGTGAAAATTAGTGTTAATGAACATTAAATGTGTTGGACAATTTAAATGGTGTGTATATATCACCTCTCTTATTATTGGGATTGGCCCAGTGGTAATATCCTTTTATCGATCCTCTGCCTTTCTCCTTGTCTCTGTCCCTGTGGAAGTGGTCATGAAGGACACTGTAAGCACACAGCTATCAGAGACATAATCTTTTAGCACTTTAATAACACAGTGAGCAGCCATCACCTACCAGCCCTTAATAACTGTCTCCATCAGCTCTTTAGAATTTGCAGATTACAGAGTCCTTCTAAATCTTCCCTGAAAAGGCCAGGAGCATTAATGAGCCTACCTGGGCTCTGCTGCTGGGTCCTCACACTCCTCCCTCACCCTGGCAGGTTCTCTACACGCTGCCTCCTCCCCAGAATAGCTATTGTACAGCCTATTTAGAGTGAGGAAGATACAGGGATCTATATATAGATTTTGTATTCCAGTGTTGCGGTGCTCTGCCCTATGCCCATGCGCACAGCTCACCTCTAAGACCTGCTGTTAATTCGGTTTGCAGTGTAATACAGATTTAAGAGATTGGGTGTGGGTGGGGGGTTAGCTACCGTGGGCTCATTAAGGCTGAAGATAGATTTCTCTGTAGCACGCGTGCACGTGTGACGTGTTTCTTCAGGGATGCTGTGCTCGGCTCTGGCTGCTGCAGCGGTGAGAGCCTGCGCACACATGAACCTGCTCCAAGGCTTCTCCTCCCATGACATTCGCTGCGATCAGGATGCTCCCTCTGGAGAAGATGCCCCCCATTGCTGCCACTTCAGTTCCTAAGTCAGGAGTGCTTTAAAATCCTGCAATGCTGGAGTTAAGGCTGCCCATTCACCCCAGGTCCTCACCTTCTGCACGCTGCTGTTCAGGCATTCCTACATAGAATGGCTTGGATTTGGAGGACCTTAAAGCTCCTCCAGTTCCAACCCCCGGCCTTGGGCAGGAACACCTTCCACTAGAGCAGATTGCTCCAAGCCCCTGTGTCCAACCTGGCCATGAACACTGCCAGGGATGGGCATCCATGTCCATCTAACCTCTGTTTATTTGAAGTGATGTAAACCTCACTCCGTGCTCAGAGAGTTTATTCCATCTGGTCAAATATTTTCTTTTCAGCCAGCAGGCAATGGGTGACCCCAGTTTATGCAAACCTGGCCCTGAAAGCAGGATCATGCATTCCCTCATCGGCATTTTCCCCATGCTCAGCACTATAATGCAAGTGCTTCGCAACCGCAAATTAAACTCTCCTGCACAATATCGCTACACAGTGACGTGCTAATATTATCCCCACTGGGGAACCAAGGTATTTTTATGCCTCTGCACTCATCTTACATCTAAGTTTTGCTAATAACTAGATTTCTGCAGTTGCACAGCTTTAAAAGAACAGGTTAAGGGGAAAATTGATATGTATTCAGTAACTCTGAGTGCCTGGATTAAGATGCTTTTTTCTTCTCCTCCCAGAACACTTAGCATTTCTATAGCCTTGCACATGTTCCAAGCACGGGCCCCACTCAATTGCATTCCTGGTGGGATTATGTTGCTATTCCAAAGGATTTAAGAAAATTAATGATAAAATGGCTGTGAGATCTGTGGGATGTGTGCATGCCTACACCCACCAACATCTCTCTACTGTTGGAATCTCTTTTATTGCGAAATTCACTCAAATATAAGCAAACACTGAGCTTCAAAGCAGTGGATTTTAACAACTATAGCAGATTTTCAAAGAATTTCTAAAATGGCCTGAAATTATCTCTGTGGTGTATTATCTACTTGTTCATGACTCCATAAGGAACTTATGTGGGGGAAAGTTTCAGCAAAACCCTGCACAGGAAAGAGCAGATGGAAGCTGCCCCGATGCCCACAGTTCTGCAGTGATTGCCTGACAGTGTTTTTGATTGTGTTCTTTCTAAACTTCTGCTTTATAAAGAATTCAGTTTGTTTTAGTGTTTGAGATTCATATCTGACATTGCAGAGTAAATTTAAGACACAGTGGCTACACTTTGAAGTGGTTTAGTTAATAAAATGCATTAAGACAAATAGGGAAATCAATGCTTTTGTTAATATTCTGTCATTTTTACACGTTTTAAAATTCATAGCGGCTCTTAACGCACACCACAAGTGTAGTGGGCTCTGGTTTGGTAAACAGCTGAAGATGCTGAGCAGACAAAAATATCCATCAAAAGTTAGGTTAGGAAGTTTAAGCTTCTGAGCTTTGAAATCCCCAGATTCACCCACGCAAATCAGGTTGGGGGCTCCAGCAGCATCCTGGCATCCTCCAGGAGCAAGGGATGGCCACAGGCACCCCAAAGGCCCTTCCCAAAAGTGATTTGCCATTGGGAGCAGGGCTGCAGGGGAAGCAGGTTGCTTGTTACACAGCCCTGAGGTCATGGTGATGGGCTCCAATGACTCTTCCTGCAGCAATTCCTGGAAGCCAAGCCCTGGCATGGCGTGCCTCTGTCCAGGATTGGGACCAAGCCCTGCACCTTATCCCTTAGTCTCAAGGCTTTTCTGCAGCACACTCCAGTCGTGTAATTGCTTTACCAGGCTGCCCCATGAGACGCAGCATGGAGGCACCAAACTTCAATCTGTAACCCTGTTAGAACATTCAGATGCTTATTATTGCATGGGGCCTCTGTCCAAGGCAAAAAAATGGAATTTTTGATGGCATTGGTCTTGGTTTAGGTTTGCAGTTTGACAGTTAGTGTGTCCACGAAGGCGAAAACAATGCTCTGTCAGAATAATACGGGCACAATTAGAAGTGAGTAAACCAGAACATTTCAAACTTGGTTTCATGGAAATCTACCCTGCGCGTGGTTAAGATTCCCCCTCTAGAAGAATAACCATATGAATCCAAGCAATTAGAGAGGCAAATCCCCACCCCGCAGTATGCAAACAAAAAGATCCACAACGCGACAGAAAGCCGAAGTAAGAAATCCCATTTTCTTTGTGACTTTTTAAACTGCACAGTGTTAACAGCCACATGGAAAATCTTTCTCATTAACACCTAGGGCTCAAGGGAAATGTTGTCGACGAACGCCTTATTGCATATAACCCCAAACCCTTTAGGACCTTGAGACGCTCAGACGAACTGGAGTAATGACCTGGAAATAGTCCTCTGGGCCTGCTGCAATAATGATGTGGCTGGCTGTATTTTTTTAATATGAGGAAAGAGATTAAAGAAAATAACAGCCCTGCTTGACTCGTTCATTATTACTGAGGTGAAGTGACCACTAAGAAATGATGACAGGAACCTTGCTCACCAGTCACCAGGACCCAAATGGGGCAGCGAAGGTTTCAGACAGTGCCTGCCTGAAGGCAGCATAATAAATTCAGACATTATCTGATATGGATGTATCATAATGAAAAATAAATTTGCAAAACAGTCTGATATGAGTTAATCCATAAAGTATTTTATTACTTCATTTTCTTACGTTGAATCCATCATGCATTTTTCTGGCAGCACATTTTTAATTACTTTTAATTTAAATATATGCATCCGCTGCTCAGATTGGTTTTGACACTGCTAAATTTAAATTAAAAAATAAAAAAGACCAATTATTGTCCCTCTCCATCCCCTCTCTCCCATATTCCTTCCCATTGACAGCACTCTGCGGCTCTGGGTCCTGTAATGGGGATCTGGCCAGAGCCCCAGTGAGGTGATGCTGGATGCCCAGAGCTCTTCCCCCTTCACTGTCATCCCATACATGGTCCCTCCAGACCAAAGAGGCTGCTCCCTCTACCAGCTCTGCCAGGACCATAGGATCTCCTCCTGTCCTTGGCACTGGGCAAGGCTTAAGGGACATAACAACCACATTTGGCACATTCATTACTACTGATGCAAAAATGACCATTAAGGAATCATGACAGAGACCCTGCTCATTTGTGGCTGGGACAAAGCATAACTGCCTGGGGGTGCCTAATGAAATCTGAAGCCATCACATTTATTTGTCATATGGGTGTAACACATTTGCTGAGCACTCCAAGAAATGCAATAATCCAAATATTCCTCCGGATCTTTTAGAAGAAATACATTTATTACCAGCGATGCCTCCTAATAACATTCCTTAATCGTTTCCCCTCCTGCCACTCTCCCTTGCTGTGCTGGGAGAGGGTGGTTGACACGAAGAGTTGAAGATCAAACTCTCCTCCTGATTCAGCAGAAGGGCTGAGCTGAGTTGGGCTCCCAGAGCAGCACTAGCACCTGGTACAAAGCTGTGGCTTTATCCATGTATGTTGCTCTGAAATAAACCCTGAGCTTTTCTATTTCTTGCAACCCAATGGGATTCATATTTTGTGACAGTGTGTGCTGCCCATGGCAAGTGAATGGGAAGCAGGAGTGCTATATGCCAGGGTTAGGCCCTGAGGAAGATGAGGAGCACATCATGGCCCCAGAGGTGCTCCCAGTTTCACCAGTGACAGCAAGAAAGCCATGTATGCCACCTCCCATAGAGTCTCTTCATGCCACCCTGGTTGCCCGTGGGAGACTGGTGATGCTGCAGCAGGGCTGTGCTGTGCAATGCTGTGCAGTGCCATGCCATTCTGTGCCATACAGTGCCATTCTGTGATGTGCCACGTTGTGCCATGCCACACCAGCTGCTCATCCCGCCTGTGCCAAAGGCTGTGCCAGGCTCTGGCTCCTGCCCAGTGGGAGCTGCATCAGCCTGCCCATTCTGGTCCTTCGCAGGCTGATTAGCCATGACCCAGTGCCGGGAGCACGCACCACATCTGGCCCAGGCCCCTGTAAACAATTAAGCCATGTTTCATGCCAGCTGTTCGCTTACAAATGCAGAACGATACTCTCCAGAGGGCCCTGTGCAAGGCAATCAGGTCACTACAAGCCGCTGCCAAAGGCTGCCGCAGGGATATGGGCTGAGGCTGTCCCTGCATCCAGCCCAAGGCACCAAAATGCCTCTGCTGTGCCCCATCATGCCTGGGCTTCTGACGAGGTCCCTGGGATGTGCTGCTGGACTGGTTTCGATTTCAACACATTCACAACTAAACAGGATGTGTTTCAGTTTTTCTTTCAAAGGTGTCTGGAAATAGGCTTTCATAATTTAGAGACAGGTTTCCATGTTTTAAGTGTTTTAAGAAGAAAGTTTGTCAAATATGAGACCCCCTGAGGCTTCCAAAGGAGCAAACGAGCAGCAAACACTTCCCTCAACCTAAATGTGGTTTTACACAGGAAAGCTTTTAGGCAGAAAGCTGCATGTTGCTCTGTGCAGCACCAGTTTGCTCTGACACATTGGAGGTAGTTGAGCATCGTCTGTGAGCCACAGAGGTGCCTTCAGGGTCTCTGGTGATGACCCACCTTCAAAGCGCACCAGAAGTCAAACATCTCCTATAGGCTCTTCCCATCACTGGAGGTTTTTCCCATACCTGCTCCACTGGGGCTGGCAATGCGGGTGGAAGCAGGAGTCAGACCCTTGTGTTAGCAGAGTGTGAGCTAGAATTTCACACACCACCATGCCAAACAGAACTTTGATATGCTAAGCAAATATTGGACTTTATTGGTTTAATTTAATTAAAATTTATTAACCTTTTATTAAACATAAACCCTCATTAAAATTCTCATTCCTGTCTGCTACAACAGCACAGCCATATTCTCATTTCCAAGCTCATTAAATATCACCCAAAGAGAAACTATTTCTTGAGCACTGATTGTTGATAAACTGTAATATTAACCCAGGCATTTCCCAGAGACTTTGGAAAGAAGATGAGACAAAATCCAAACACAAGCCTTGATGCTGTTGTTTGGAAAGGAAACCTGGAAAGGAAACCTCGAAAAGAAACAGAGGTCTGGCTTCAGCCCTTGCCATGGCACAGTGACATGTGTTTGTACAGCCAGGCTCTGGGATGCCATCCAGAATTGGCATTGTCCTGTCACTTGTTCCTTGGGAGACGAGGCTGATCCTGAGCTCGCTACCCTTTCAGGTAGCTGTGGAGGCAATTAGGTCCCCCTTGAGCCTTCTCTTCTCCAAAGAGATGCTGTCATCACAGCATGTAAGGGTGGCTGGTCAGCAGGCAAGCTGAATGAACCCATCAGGCTGAAGAGGGAGGCTGACTGGCAACCAGAGGCCAGAAGCATGGGCAGATGTGGACAGGGATGTTCCTGGCAGCACAGAGCTGCCTGCCCTGCCTCTGCAGAGCCTAGAAGGGGCTATCCTGATGAGCACAGACTGTGCATTGATTTGCAAAAGGAGCTTTGCAGCAGCCTCTGCTGAATTACTCATGGATCAACATCTCCTGTCACATGGATATCGTTTTATTTGGGAGTAAATGAAGCACAAAGCCTGACACTCTGTGTGGCAGCTGTTGGGGTTAATCCGGGGGCTCACTGATCACTCGAAATAAAAGGTGGAGAAGGCATCATTTAGGGGCTGTGCACTTCCTGCCACGCAGGGTCAGACACAGTTAACCTGGTTAAGCTGGGTGAAGCCCAATCCACTGGCCAGTCTCTGTGCTGATGTATACCAGAGCCTCCATGGGGTGCACCAGGGGTCTGTAGTGACACCCAGCTGTTGTCCTTGACCCTATCAGTGCTCCCTGATATACTCAACTCCTGCTCTCTCTCCAGGTGCATCCTTCCTGCACCCAGTAAGCACCGCTGCTCTCACACAGGAGCAGCTCGATACTCCTGCTGCTCGAGAGCAAGGCAAAGGCACCACTGCACCCCAGAGCAGAGCAGGACCAGCCCAGAAGCCTCCCAGCATCCCTCTTGGCTTGACCCCTCTTTCCTTGATTAACAACAATGGAGCCATTCCTTTGCAAACCCTGGAAGCAGCACTGTGACTGGAGAGGGAGCAGAGGGCTGCAGGTCAAATGGCTGGAGCCCTGATGAATATGGAGCAGTGCAGAGCAGGTAATTGATTTCAGGGAAGTGGGAAAGTGGCGAGCTGAGACAGAGGTCAGTGGGACTGAGGGATCTGTCAGAAAGGGCAGCACAGGAGAGCAACTGCATTACTTGCAGGAGGGAGAGGGGGGACAGAGACTGAGCTGAAAAGGAGCTTAATAATATGAGGTCTGTCCAATGAGTTCCAGCTCACTTGGCTCCTTCATCTTCACTTTCAGCTGGAGCATCTCCACTTGCATGTACCCCAAAAATGGCAGGACTGCAGAAATTCAGACAGAATCACTGCATTGTCTCATTCCCTTTACAAAGCCACACTTTTTGTTTCAGCATCTGGGCATGGCTTTGGAAATCTTGTCCTCTGTGTTCCTAGAGCTTTGCTCCATATGCTAGTTAACCCAAGTCCCAGCCATGCAGTGCCAGTTGAGATGGTGCCTTGAGCCTCCCCCAGTCTCCATCCCATCCCCTTCGTGACTGCTGAATTTCCCAGTTTTTCAGTTATACAGTGAGCAGGTCTTGACATCACTGCCTGCCACCTCCAAATCACACATCCGTGGGGAAGTGGCAGCACTTCTACAAGCGCTGGAGAACCTTGTGCTGCATTCAGCTCCATGTTGAGCTACTGAAGCAGATTGGCATGTGGTCACTTGCCATCATCCCCTACCAGGTAGCACTGTGAGTCTGAGACATGCCCTAAAGGATGCTGCTGGCTTGGTGCACAATTTGACCTTGCTTATCACAGACAAATTCATGCGCAATAGCTATAAAGAAAAGATATGTTAATTGTGCCACATAAAATCTGTGATTACTCTGGCTAATCTGTCAGAGCTGGGAAATATTGACTATTGTGGAAGGAGACCATTTGTTACCGCATCTGTGGAGCTGAGGCAAACGCTGAGCAGCATTTGCAGCAGGAGTGAGACCAGAGCTACCCAGAGGCGCAGAGGCTGCACTGGTCCAGAGAAAAGGCAGGACTGCAGTGGGTCCAGCAGACTGAGGAGTGTATTCCTCGAGAGAGCAGGACACAGTCCTCAATCAGGAGCATGGATGCTGTTGTCACCTACCAGCTTCCACAGAGATGGAGACTCACCATCAATGCGGGGGGCCAAATTGGCTTAGAGAAGGCAGTGGGATACTGGTGGGCTGTGGTTCACCCAGGGCTTGCACACTGCAGTGCCAGCAGTCAGGAAACAACCCACCCTTTCTGCTTGCAAGTACAGTATGGGATAAGGAGGACAGAAGGAACACTTCAGGCTGGTCCAAATCTGACATTTCTTCCGCGATCCCATAAAAGCTGCTCATGAGCTGCTAGACACATATTTTAGGTATCTCAATAGTATCACAGCAGGATGACCCACGCCTGTAAAAGACTTTTTTATTGATACAGACTGGGTATGTGTATATCACTTGTGGCGTCATCCCACCCCTGTTAATAAGATTAAAAGCCACTGCTTGCATGTGCCAAGCTTACCAAGTCATTACCTGCTGTATATTAAGTGTTTAATTGCATAAAATGACATCATGTTTATCTCGGCAGCATTAGCATCTAGTCTGCAGTGTCAAAGCAGTAAACATGCGTGATATCATCAGTCATTATGTGGACTTAAAATCAATTGCTCTCACTGCACCCTCTTGTACAGAGAGGAGCACAATACATTAATGAACTTGAGCAAGAACCTAAGTGACAAGATGAAACAGCATAAATAATATCACTCAAAATGTGTTATCTATAACAATGAAGTGTCTCAAATAATAGAATTATGGATTCCAAAGAGGAAAGCAAGTTATTGAAATTCACACCATGGGAGCATCAGTGTGTGCTCATCAACAAAATCACCTATAAATTAATCTGATTTAATGCTGGACGTAGGTTGTATAAGACACCAACACCACTAATCAGCTTTATCTTATAAATATGTCCCATTATACAATCTATTTGCCCGCATAACTTGACTAAGCAAGAATTTAAGATGTGGGTCAAAGATTTTTCCCCTTGCCTTATGATAATTTCACTTAGGCCCACGTAAACTGTTCTCTTGGCAACTTATTAGTCCCATTATTTCAGAATTTCCTTCAATGAACCATTTTTTAGCTATCAAAACATTTAGTTCCAGCTGGCTTCAATGATAGAGACTTCAGACCAACTGTATTTATGAGTTTAACAAGATTACATAGTCAAATAGCCACCCTTGCAGAGTTCATATTTCTAAATAAACTGTCAAGGTACAACCCAGAACAAAGTCCATTAGAAGAGGACACACGGAGTCCATTGACTTTAACTGTATTGATTATGGATAATTATTTGGTCTCTGCTGTCTTCTCACATTTTTACAGATTTTCTGTGGGAAGGCTTAAACTTTATTGTTTACTTCTCAAAACAAGAAGGGAAAAGGACAAGGGCAAAAATCCTTTCATCTCCCCTTAACCATCGTGAAATCATCCCATGCCCTGTGGCAGTGTGGAAGTTAAGGCTATCTCGGAGTGAGAGCATTCGTAGCTGGAAGTGGATTATTTGCAAAATCAAAGCCAAGCCGGTTGACATTCTGTCAGGGTAAACAAACCGTTCAACCACAAGGCTATGAGTGCTGACCAGAAAGAAATAAAGGAATATCTTGCACCTAGCACAACAGGCACTTCCAGTTCTGCAGCCGTAAAGCCGGAAGAATCCAACAGCCAGATGCAGGCTGCTCACTACCACCATTGCAACATCATGTCCCTTGCTCTCTTTATTAGCAGGAAACACCCCGCTCCTCATTCTCCACCCTTGCAGTGTCACTGCTCAGGATTTGTGCTGTGTGCTCACCATGCTGGAGGACCAATGGGGCATCTTTGGGGGTCCCCCAGAGCGGGCGTCCCCATCCATCAGCAAGAAACCTGGCTTCTGGATGAGATAAAGTCCCAGCCTGGGGCTTCCTCCCGCAGACCCACTGAGCCATTTTATGGGCCACTCCATGCTGGTCATGGGCCACCATGCCCCAGCACCAGCTATGGGGACATCTCTCTAACCCCATGCTGCTGCTTCATCACCCACCCCACCTGCCCCATGCAGGGTACCATGTCTGTTGTGAGCACATGTGGGTTTGGGCAGGCAGCCTGCAGCATGGGACTGCCTCCACTGTGACCCCCATGAGAACCAGGCACAAAGGGTGCCATGGTGTGCTCTGGCCAGGTTTGCATCAAGACCCTTCTTCCTTCGCCTCGTCCAGGGTCTCCTCATCCTCCGCATCCAGCGCCGCTCTCACCATTGGGGGTCACTGTTCCAACAAAAGCTGCATCTCCGCTGCTTTCTCCGATTATTAAAAACAATATTTCTGCTACAGCTGTTTCCTGATTTGGCTGATATGTTAGGCTAGAACGAAAGGGTTTGTTGGGAATCCTTTTTTTTCTCTCATTTACAGCAACTTCCTTAACTTCACTTTGAATTTCCTCTAAACTCTGATGAAATACAGCTCATCTGCCACCAAAACCTGAGCCAAAATGATGTGAAAAAGAACCCACGAAAGGCTTTTTATGAGATCTCATTCTCCCTGCACAGGCAGCCCTGATCAGGGACGGTAGGCAAGGAAATAATTTCTTTTAAATGAGTGTCTGGTTCCCTTTATATTTTTTTCCTTTCGCTTCAGATTACAAGGGAAAAAACCCAAGGTGTCAATCAGCTTTAAAACAGTTGAGCTGATCTTATTTCTTCTACGCACTGTATTCAAGCCAAACATTCCCTGAATAGAAAAAGCATAGAAAACTCATAATAGCTAAATTGGTGCTTTTAAAGCCCAAATTTAACATGCTTCCTCGGGGACATTTTCCCAGCATAGAGGAAAAACAAATATATATGATTTAGTGTCTATTATAGAGGTTAAAATCTGCACCTATTCTTTCTTACACCCTGTCACGAGAACAGTGAATTTCAGGTGGGAGCAGTATTGGGAGGTAGCACTGCACAGGGTAGCAGGGATACAGGGATACAGAGAGGAATTCTCTGCATCTGCAGAGCCCCACACAGCCAGGTGATCCATTTCAAATGTGATACAGTTTTTGTGAGAAAACAGGGAATATCTACAGCATTTTCCTTTTGAACTCCTTGCATAGCGGAAAGGAAGCTGTTTCCTTTGTATTTGATTGTTAAATGTGGGTGTTTGTTGGCTGGTAATGAAACTCTGTACAAGAACCCAAGCATGAAGGAGATGCTCAGTGAGGCAGTGGGAGGACAAGAGCTGTGGGTTGGGGTCCGGGACATCCTCACCCTGCTGTGGGGAGCAGTGTTTCGGGTCTTGGTGGTCCTGGGCATTGGAACACTCACAGCCCCATGCTGTGCCTGCACATCACATTTGCTATTTCGGTTGCAGCGGGGCTAAATCAGAGGCCATCTCCACCTCCTCCTCCTGCCCAGACAGTGTCATCCCTGGTCCTGCATGAGTCACGGTGCTGAGCACCCTCTTCACCTGAGTGCAATCAAGCAATCTGGAGGGTAGGGAGCTATTAAAAGCCCTCCAGCCAGCTGGGGGCTGGCTTGGTTCCTGGTGCACATGAGGAAGAGGTGGCTGCAACCTCAGTGTCCTTGGGCTGCGATGATGCTTGTGGGCATCTGTGCCAGGCATGTATAGAGTCCTGGGTGCGTTGCCTGTCTGTCTGTCTCTAGTGATAGTTGTTAGTAGGTTCCTTGGGAGAGGGTGAAAGAAACAGGAGAAGGGGATAAGAATGATTAAAACAATGTGTCTGACTGCAGCCCCTGGGTTCTTATCTGTAATTGGGGAATAATATGCGAGCAAAGGGAGTGCTGGTAGCTTTCTATTTTTTAATCTGCTTTCTTTCATTTTTAATATATTAATTTTTCCTTTTATCTCTTGTGGTATTTTTCTTTTGTCTGTGTCATCTCTCCCTCCATTAGCCTTTAAAGCTTGTCCTCAGCTCAGTTAGGGAAACTTCTTTCTTATTTCACCTTCTAATATTTCCACTCTCTACCTCCAGGCAATCTCTCCTAGTACAGTGAGTTGGAGAGGTACAATAGCTATTGTGAATTACTCCTTGCAGTCTACTCCTGCACTCCATATTTATTACTGGCTTTATCTGCAGTGATGCACTGATGCAGTAACCTGTGTGTCTGAGCACTGGAGTCTCTGGGTATGGGGGCTTCCATGCCCCAGCAGGCACATTGTGCTGAGTCCAGGAACCTGAGCCTGTCCTGACCCTGGAAAGCTCTGCTTTGGGCAGCCTTGACACAGGAACTGCTGTGGAAGGCTTTTCTTTTATTTTTTGACTGCAATTGAGTTTAAAATTACTTGTGAGGTCCTGGAGCTCCGGCAAGGTCTGAATTGTGAGAACTCATTATATCGTGTTTGCAGCAATCTGTTAATCCCTTCTTGGGTGTACCCTTTCTTGTAGAGAAGCTGAATCTGTCAGGGAGAAAGAGTTTCAAATCACTGTTAGCAGTTGCATGGGACCTAAAAGTTATAGTGAGTGGGATAAGAAGAGTGGTAGCTGCCTGGTATTTGGAACTATAGCATTTATTTGGGGCAATAAATTGTTTCCTCTCCCTCATCTGTTGTGTTGCAGGATCTCTACAATAACGTGGCAAACCAGCGTCTCCTCATTTGTGATACTCTAGGCTGTGAGAGGAGCTGTGTGAGGAGCAGGAGCTGGTCTCAGCACTGAGTTGAGCCTGGCCCAGTGAGGGGCAGCATCATGGAGTGAACCATTACTCAAACCTTAGTTCATGATCTCCGGTGATGGAGGTGTGCCTGTAGCAATTCTAGGTATGTTCATTTCTATAGAAGCCTTGCTGGGTTACAGGACCGGAGTGCAAATTGGTTTGCTGCATCAGCTCAGGGATTATGCTTTTTGCATTCACAAAAACATCACCAGCTTAATTTTTAAGCTGTGCTCAGCCTTGTGCATCGTGCATACAATGAGCCCACAGCTCAAGTACTCCAAACCGATTGTATTCCTTCCTTTCTGGCTTTGCTTTGATTCCTTTTGTTTGATTTTTAATTTGATTTAGATGCTGTGAGATGACAGAGGGAAGGGTCTCCTTGCACAGTGCTCAGCATGCTTAGGAACTGAAACCAAACTCATCTCGCTTGCAGCAGGTCTAAACTGTTCTTCCTGAACCTGCAGCATGGGTAAATGTTTAAATTCATTTAAGATAGTAGTGGAAATCCTTCTAGTGTAAGTTAGGTCCCAAGTCCTTCAAAGCTGGGAGAGAAGGCAGGGCCCTTCACTCAAATGGGCTCCGTGTTTTGATAATCCCAGGCAATAGCTGGTTACCAGCGCTGTCCTGGTGCATCTCAGTCTAGCACGTATTTAGCCAATTAATCATCAGGTACAAAAAATGATTTTTATTAATATTTTTTCTGGATCAATAGATTTTATACAAGAATCTTTCTGCTCATTAGTGGGAGGGCAGCTCCTTGAAACCAATCCGGCCTGTGATTCTACCTTAAATTCATCAGTAGATATTAAATAGGTCATTGGTGTAATAAGGGCCAAATTTGCTTCTCATAGATCACAGTGGCCAGTGCTCCTAGGGTCTCATTATCCCATATTTGGTCAATAAGCCATTAACATACAGCCATGGATGTTAATAACCATTTCATGAAAAAGTCCTGGTAATTTATGAGATCAACATTGGTTAGGAAAATTAATAAATATTTCATTCCCTAAGATTTATCCGAGGACATTTCAGTCTGAGGAAGGGAGCACTGGGCTGCGAAAAGGGGGCCCAAGCTCAAATAAAGGAAGAAAGATGGGGGAAAGAAAGCCCAAATGCCAAGCCTATGGTAGCTGGGTTTAACTTGGGCTAATAAAAATTTACTTCAAATCCTATAGCTAATAAATCCAAAGGGTGTATGAGGGAGTCCAGTAAAACCTGACTTAACATTATGTTAGTGCTATTAACAATATTTATATAGATGTCATTTCACAGGAGGGTTAAAGCTGGTAAATTATGGGCCAGGCATAGCGTGTCGCATCATGGAGCTGGCATGCCTGTATATATTCAGGTGCCATAGCCTGCACCTTCTTGGGTGACAACAGCTTAAAGTGACATTGAAGACGAAAGTGGCAGGCTCAGAATTTCTGCTTACTTCTACTCTTCCTGTCTCAGTAGGCAAACACTGCCTTAAGTTTAATAAACTTCATCATAAGATTTAATTTACCATGTTTACCAATCCATTCTTCAACTGATAGTAAATCTATGATATGCTATTAGGTAGACAGCAGTTATAAAAATGTGACATATCTTTTCTAGCTGTGGTCTTCTGCAGCAATCACGTTTTGCACACTTCTGTATTGAAAATACTTCTGCAAACAAATCTGGTGGAATTGTGCCTTGCAGTCACTTCCAAAATGTCAACTATTTTTAGGTTTAAGCTGCTGTTTAAAACCCCATTTTAGGCTGTTAGGCTTTGGGAGCCAGTTTGTGTCAAGAGCAGAAGGGGGTGACTTAGAGCTGGGGCATTCCTACAGTGATGGTGCAGTCCAGGGCCCCAGCCCAGTGCTTTGCCAGGAGGCTCACCTTGTGATGCGCTGCTGCTTCATATCAGAGTGTAACATTGGCTACACAGCCCTGCTTGGAGGGATAATACGCAGTGTTAAGTCTTGACTCAATTCGGTGCTTACGCAAGTGCTTAAAATAAAACAAAACAAAGCCCAGATTTTTAATGCTTTGCTGAATTGTGCTGTTAATTACTTCTGCAGTGGGTTGAAATTACACACTTCACCTGGGTGTTGCGCTCTTCAGGATCTCGCTGACAGGGATTTACACACTCAGTGATGTGTGTTCTTATCAGTATGATTAAACTAGATTGTTTCTTTCCTGCAAAAAATCAGGTTCAGAGATCAAAACCTGCCTTGTGTGGTTGTGGAGCTGCAAAAGAGCCATCCTGAGGGTATGTGCTCAGGAATACCTGTATGAGCTCACCCAGCCTGGGAAGCTGCGCTGGCAGAGACCTTGTCAGCAGTGCACTGCCCCAGCCCTGGTGGATCTGAGTTAGCGGCACCCCCTGGGAGCTGCCTTCAGGCCATTTTGCCTGTACTGTGGCTGCAGTGGTATTTAAAGTTGTCCCAGAACAGGTGAGATGCTTCCCTTGTCTTTGCTGTCTGGCCTGAAAACTTCCTGCCAGGGGAGGTCCTAGAGGAGATGCTGGTCCATTTGGAATGCAGGTGGGTTTAGCTGAGGTCTTCGAGCTCTGTATTTGCAGCTCTTTTCTGCTTTAGCTTCCTAGAGTCTCTCCTGCTTCAGCACTGAAGGCGCTTGCATTGGGGGATGCTGCAAACACTTGTAGGCCATTGACTCTATTGTTAATCTATGTTGAATGATTGCACTATTCCATCCTGCTGCCTCTCTCTGATTAGACTTGTAAATGAAAACCATAAAAGTCAAAAATGAGAAAATAGAGGACAGAATGAGAGAAGGCACTTATCCCCCAGATGAGTGCCTGAGCACTGCAAGCAACCCCAAAGCTGAGAGCTGGGTGCTCTGTGCAAGGATGCTGCTCTGGGTGCTGTGGCTCTCCCCATCCTAAGCAAGCACCAGTGACAGCACCCCTGGCTCCTGACAATGTGGCCAAAAAGCAGAGAGGGAAAGGGAAAGCAGTCACTTCTGTTCCCACCAGCTGTTTGTGGGGTCCCTCTGATCAAACACAGTCTGGTTTCAGGTCTTTACTTATTATTAAGTTTCACCACCAGGTTTTTCCATCCACTCCTTGGCCTTTGTGCCCTCAGTGACACAATGTCTATTGCCCCTGCCAAGCCTCTCTTCAGCACATTAGCTTAGCTATGGGTAAACTCAGACATCAGGAAAAAAGCCCCGCTGACAGTTAATAGAGCCCTGTAGGTCCCTGACCCCTGGGGATAAGCATACAGTACCTGGCAAAAAAAGTACATTCTAATGTCTTGGGGAAAAGGTCAGAGTAGCAAGAGAAAATGGGCTGTTCGTGTTCTGTGGAATATTTATCAGGGCTCCAGGCTCCAGAGCTGTGCCAGGGGTTAGGGGTCTCTAACCAGTGTTGAGACAGGGCTTCCCGATCGCTGCAGCACAGAGGTCTATGCGGCAAATTGCCGGCAGTCAGAGGGCTACACATCATTTGCATAATCTGCAAGATCTAATTGTGTCTTTGGGCTTTTAATAAAATGGGGTTGGTTTTATTTCACTGGTTGGCTCATAATAAAGGATTCGGCAGTGTCAAAATCGGGATGGATCATGTGCACTATTGCAGCATTCCTTGTTTCTAGCAGACTCCCTGCACCCTGTGAGCTTCAGGCCCATATCCACAGGACTGTGGCTCTGAGCATCAGGGAAGGAACCTGGAATTCATCACCCAGCTGTCCATGACAAGATATGTTGTGTGACGAAGATGTCCCTTTGTCAGCCTAAAAATGATGTTGTGTATTTGTGCTTTTAGTTTGTTTGGTTTTATTTCCCGAAGTAAGCGAAAAGCAGAAAAAAAAGGGAGGAAAGTAGATGGAACAAAACATTGAGAAACGGAAGGAAAAAAGAAGGGGAAGGGTATAAGCAAGATGCTGTGGAGAAAGAAGGAGCACCCACTCCTCAGTTTCCATTTTCTCAAGGTTTTACTGAGGCTCCTAAAGAGCCAAAGCACTGCTCTGCTTTTTGAGGCACATGTGTGAGCCCCGAAAGGACTATGGCGAGCTGTCAGCCGCTGCTCCCCTCTTCCACCATGAGATGTGCAGGGTGAGAGCAACCACCTGGCTTCTGGGCTTGGTCTGAGTGTTCAGGCAGTGCAGACTCAGGAGGAATTACACTGAAGCAGGACTAAAGCATCTTTGGTATCACCTGGGTGCTTGTACAGCGCAGTACGCAGCCATAATATAATATTAACGATCAGTCTCGAGAGACATGTAGCCCTCTTCTCCATTCCCGAGCTGCGCAATTCCCACTCTCCCTTTTGCAGTGTGGCTTTGGCTTTGCAAACCTTTGTTCTTTGCTCAGCAGCCCTGTCCCCATGTGCCGGGTGGGAGGCAGGCAGTGGATGCTCTCCCCAGCTTTCCTGTGGTGCTGCCATACCCACATCTGCTGGCCTCCCACCCGGCTGCCTCTCTCAGCCCCGCTCAGATGTAGCTCTCCCTGCTGGGAGAGCAGTGTGGAGCTGCTGCACAAGCAGCTTGGCTGAAAAGGGAATCGATATCTTTTCAATAAAGCATTTTATCCCTTATATATATTGTCTCTCATAAAGATTTTACACAGACAAAAAGTTCAGAAGTTGGTGTAAAAAATGTTGGGAAAAAGGTGAAGATACGTAAGTAAATTACAAACTTGAGGCTGTTTGCAGTACCTTGGGAAAGTGGGAGTTATATTGATGAGTTTTTATTGATTTACCATCATTCCCAGTGTGGACATTTTCTGGTCTATTATACCACAGTCGCAGCATATTCCCATCGCAGCACTAAAGAGGAAATATGGACAGCCTGACCTTGGCAATATGGAGATAATGAAATACCCTTAATGATCCTTCCAAAAGATTTTACAAGCCAACTTCAGATTGTATCTACTCTGTGCTTATGCTAATTTTTAAGGCGACTTGCAAGCAGGATTTTACAGCTTGAATCCTAACTGTGCATATTTTGGGGTTAAATAGAACAGAAACAAGTGACCTTACTCCCTGATAGATAAAAGTTGCTGTTCAAGTGCCTGGTGTCTCCAGGAGGGTTATTTGTCCCTTTCCATGGGATGGAGGTTTGTGCAGCATCCCCTTGTTTTGTTTCAACATCCACCTCTCTGGCCAGGCCGGGCTGTGTCCACAGTGCAGCAGGATAGACCGATGGATGGACATGGCACTGGCCAGCCCTGGCATGAAGCTACAGCCCTGGAGATACGTGCTCAACACTAGGAAGAGTTGCGGCACTTCAGGGTGACTTTGGGGACAGCTCAAGGAGATTTACCATATATATACCTGCCTGGAATAGTACCTAGCAGGGACATAAATAGTAGGTTTCAGTGCTCTGCTTCCTCCCTCTCCCCTCCCTGGCCCAGCTGGCAACACAATTACCAGCCCCAAAGTATTATTTTCTTAATAAAAACGTTACGTGTAAAGCAAAGCCACAAATGAGTAACAAACCCGCGCGGATCTCAATCACTCCCCTCTTTATTCCCCAGCGCGATTGCTAATGACCTTCATGCGATCCTCCACCAAATCTTTTTTAAAGGCAAATATTAATTTCCTCGCATGAAAAAGGGAAATAAAAAAGCCTATTTTTCATGGGAACCGCACAGAAAGGAAGATATATTTTCCTTCAAAATGTAGGGAGGATTTTTACGTTTTGTCACTTGCTTTGCATAGACCTGGTGCCACCATTTGTTCGCCTCTGAATGTAATCTCTCCTCATAAAGCTTTGCTTTAAATTCCTCAACTACCTGTTAGGCTCTGATAGCTCTTTAGCTACACCCAGAGCGTTGGAGGCTGTGTGCTCCTGCAACCTGCTTCTGACTTAATGGGAAGAGACTGGGATGGCCCTTTAAATGTCAACATTTGAACCATTCATTTTCAACAAGAATGCACCAAAACTATGTAACATTTTATAGCAAAGTCTCCCAAAGTCGTTTATAATGCAAAAACTCCTAGAGCACAAATCCAAGCTCCACCGAGGAGCTCCAGGCATCCAAACTAACATGCAAGACAACATTTGTTCTTGATTCCAGAGTCAAAACAGTGGCATAGATACAGCTTGTTCCCTTATTTTAGACCTTGCTATATCTTCAGTGTTAGTTTTTAGCACCAATCAGTTGAAGGAGTGGTTTGCAGGGTATTTCCTGAAGGTTATTTGCTGGGGTTTAATCCCATAAGTCTTGTACGGTTTTCTCAGAACAGCCCACTTAAAAGGCGTGGAAAAATTCTGTAAGAACCAATATAAAGCAAAACTCCTACTGGCCTACTTGCTAGCTCCATTCTGGCATTTTCTCATCACCATGTTGCACATCCCAACCACTGATGCTCACCCAGGCCATGTGCTGAATATCCTGCTGTGCTCCCTCACCATACCAGCACTGCGAGGTGTTCAGGTCCATCTTTCCCGTTCCTGAGCATCCCATTGGAGCAGCACCCAGGTAAGGATGAGGATGCTGTGGCCATGCAGCAGGAGTCAGTAGTGCTCTGGCTCCCTGGGGTGAACAGCCCTGGTCAAGGAATCCCCCCTGCTCTGCTTCAGTGGGTCATCAGCCCATAGCCATACAACATAAGCAACAGTTTGCCTGCACCTATTTGGGGGGAAAACAGTTAATCAGATAACAATAGCACTAAATCAGGCACAGAACTTCAAGTACGAGTCACAGCAAGAAGTTGTTAATACCTTTATTATGGGATAAAATGTATTCATGATATTAAAGACATCACATTTCTGCCCTGGTGTCACATTTTAGATGTAGCGTAGATAAATGATATATCACTGTAAGAGATCTACAAAAACCATTAGTAACCATGACATTTTGACGTCAGATTTTAAAAAATTCCTAAGTAATCTTTTTGATTTATGAAATGGTGTCCAGGTTCATCGAGACTGATCTCAGATTTATCACAGCCTGGTTAGAATTATTAATGATTTTCAATTTGTAAATCCAATGCCAGCATGTCCAAGTGCTCTCAGCAAAATCACAGAGAGCTGACAGGGAGATTTTGCTCAATCCATAGTTTTCAGCTATTACAGGGTTTTCCTGGTTTAACCCTGTGCCGCCCGGCGCGGGCGCACAAAGGCATTGTTCTGCCGCGGCACAAAGGAGCCGCGTCCCGGGCACCGCCGCATGAATCACGGCCCGGATGGCCATGAAACACATGGCGTCAACAGGAATGAATGATCTGACTTTTACAGGCTCCTACTGAAGACCCTTAAAGACTTAAATTATAATGAGAAGAAAAGCTGATCTAAGCCAAAACAGACAGGCTCGGGGAGTTTTTTCCCTACCATTCATCACGAGAGCAGATGAAAGGGAGGCAGGGGCAGAGGGAAAAAAAGCACAAGCACGTCTCCATCCCACAGCAGCCATGTAGGGATGTCTCTGGAGAAGAAAGCACACCTTGGGTAAATAGTTACGAACTCCAGAGCCCAAGCAGAATGCTCATTTCTTAATTTATGGGATAATTGTCCCACCACTGCAGGGAGGGGTTACAGGGAGACTGGGATGCTAGAATCTTCTCTAACAAGCTGGCTGTTCCTCCTAGTGGGATGCAGGGATTCTGTGCTGTTGTACCTGCCCTTTTGCAGGGGTAGGTGTCACCCAGCAGACGCTGAGTGTCACCCGGTGGCTCCTCTGGACTAACATTGCCTCTTATTTGTAAGATGGTTAAAAGAAAACTGCCCTGATTCACCCCTAGGCTGCAGACAGCCGAATTATTATCTACTTCAAGCAATTGTATCTCTAGCGTGCCTGAAATACTGAATTTACCAGACTTCGGGCTCGGTCAGGGTCCCCGCTGCAGCCCTAAGGCACCATGTCCGTATATCCACACACTTCCCCTTCTGATTGGGTCGGATGTGGCCTTTTTATCTTTAAATTCCAAAAAAAAGGGACTTTCAGAAAAGGGCAAAGGAAACATGGGCCATGGGGGGGCTGTTGTAAGTTACTTCTTGAATCACACCCAGGTACAACAGATGCGCAGCTTAGACCATGTCCAGGAGCAGGACTTGCTGGTACTACTTCAGCCTCAGAGATCTTGGCTTCACAGCGCAGGGACATCAGGAGGGCAACATTCCAAGTAAGATAAAATCCCAGTAATCCTCCAGTCCAGGGCTGCTGTGGCTGCTGATGCTTCACAGAGCATTTGGGTGCCTGCAGAGAGTCAGCGTCTCAAGTACTCCACCTTAATTGGGCAGGTAAAACTCTATAATTAGGGACCTTAACTGGAGAATTTTTCTAATCCATCATATCTGCTCTATTATTCAACTCTATCAAATCCACACATGCAAGGAGAAGCAGGACATTCTTCACAACACTGTCAATATTAACGTCTTTCCAATTACAGAGCATTATAATGGCAATCTAATGAGGAACTGTGACATGCTGGCTGCAACTCCTAACTTTTGATTAAAGCCTTCTTCAAGATGCTCCCCTCTAATTTATGGCGTAGGGCTGTCCAGACATGGGTAAGGAAATGCTTGGAGATGGGAAGCCTACAGCGCACACTGCAGGAGTCCCCACAGCTCTGCTTTGTGATGACCTGATGAGTCCCAGAGCATCCTGTTCCTTCGTGCCAGTCCCGGCTTCTGCCTGTGATGGATGCCTGCTCCCTCTTCGCCAGGGCTGGGGTGACCTCTCTCCCATCAGGATCCAGGCCACAGCCCTATCCCAGCCATCGCTGCCAACACCAGCTCCAGCTGAGCAGCTCCTGCCACCCCAGGATGGCTGCTGCAGGAGCAGGATAGTGTCACCTCCTCTGACGGTGGCTGAAGTTTCTGCCAATCCCAGACTTTGCTGCAGACTGACAGGAGAAGCCTCCCAGTTTTTCCACTCACATCGTTGCATCCTCAACACCAGGAAATGGATTTTCAATGTGACACAGAGACCTTGCCTCTTACACAGCTGATCCCACAGACGCGACACTGCTCCATGCGAGGACCAAGGTGCTCAGCAGTGTGTCTAAGATAGACACAGACCGGATACCTCACGTGCTGTTGGTGTTTCCTCCTTTTAGCATCCCTGACTCTCCTCCTGCTTATGCTCTCCAGCTGCCACTGCTGCTCTCCCAAGCCCAATGCAGTGTACAATGAGCATTCCTGAAGCTCTCGGGTGCTCTCTTCCTTCCTGGCAGAGCAGGCTGGATGTTTGCTTTTTCCCATTGAATCCCTCCCAGATGCCATCCAGCATGGTTCTGTCCAGCCTGTAGAGCTCCTTTTCCTCTTTCTGTTCTCTGATGTGTCGCTTCTCCATACGACCCCAATATTTGCTTGCTCCCACATTACACAGCACACGCACAGCTGATTTGCTAGCCCCTCTTCCAGCAGTTCTGCTTCCTGGATTTCTTTGGGATCTTTGAATGTCTGCAGATGGTAAGGTCTGTTTTAGAAGCCACACTTTGCAAATTATTGCCACGTTACAGACCTAATGAAGCCTTTGCTGATTTCTCTTTAAAAGGTGTCAGTCACTTAAAAGCGAGGTGGACCAGGAGAAAGACAGCTTTCTGAAGAGAACCACCTTTGCGCAGGCAGGACACGAGAAACGGGATGAGGTGGGAGAAAATCCGCTAATAAGTAACATGAAATGAAGAGGTTTTAATGCACTCTGCTCCCCTATCAATCACGCTCCTGCCCTGCCTCACAGCACACCTGGATCCCTGCCTGTCTGCAAGAGCCTAATCGTTTGCGGCAGCTCTGATGCTGGCAATGCAGCCCCATGAACCCTCTGCAGAGCCCCTTGTGAAGGTCCGTAGTCAAAGCTCTACAGTCCAAGCTCCACACGCAGTTTAGCAGCATGATCCTCCACGTTGTAACCTCCGAGTGCTTAAGGGGAAGAGAGAGAGGCACAGCTACACTCGGCAGCAGTATGGGCTCCAGCCCCTCCGCTGGTTTTGCTCTTTGATGGCTGCTTGGGCATCCTTCAGATGACAAGGGGAGAGTGTGAGCTGTTGATACTCTGGCTGAAAAATGGGGGTTTATTAAAATATTCTTCTGACAGGTTCATTTTCTGAATTCCTCTGGATTATTTCCAGCATTCCAGTTCCATCAGAAAAAGCTCTTTTCAGGGGATGGGGAGAGGCAGTGAGTCATTTCTTCTCTTTTCTCATTTAGATGGGAAAGGTTAATCCTTTGAAAGTCTGAAATAGCCACAACTAACTGAGAGGGAGTGTGCCATTTCACAATGCAAGAGAAGTGCTTGGCCAGAGCTATATCTTGAGAAACTGTAATCCTGCAAGAGAAGTCATAATAACAGAGGGAATAAATTGTCACAGCTGTAGCTGCTGTTGTCATTTGTGTGTTTGGGTTATGTATAAGGTGCTGTGGCCACAACCAGGCTATATGGAATTGATGATCTTCAAGGTCTTTTCCAACCCAGTTGATTCTTTAAGTCTACGGTAAGGACTCCACTCCTCTTGCAGGGCAGGGGGTGCTGCAGGGTGCTTGCCCTCAGTGAGGTGGGTCACATCATCTCATGGACCTGATCATGGGCCAGCGAAGGGATGCTGGTCACTATTTAAAACTAAGCTTTTTCATCACACTGTCTTTAAAACTCTCAATCTGGATTAACTCAGAATTACCCTGTCCTCAACTAGACTCTTATCTGTGAGGCCATTCACACCTTTGCAGAGGAATTTCTGTGTGTCCTGCATGGAAAACAGTGAAAGACCCTTGGGTTCACACTAACAATGGACATGTGGCCAAATGACCCCATCAGAGGCTGCCACATTTACCCATCATATGGAGACAATCCAGGGGTGTGCAGGGAGTTTATCACCTGGGGAGCAGCAGCTACAAATGCAGGTCCTGCATCCAGGAACCATGTTCAGATATTCACCAAAGGGCCTCCAGGTCCATGGCTGACAGAAACACAGCAGCGATGCTCTCCCAGCCAGCCCTTGTCCCTGGGGGCTCACTCTCAGCCGGCTTCGGTGGGTCCTTGACTTTCTGGGGCTGATGCCCCTGCTCCTCCTCCAGGTCTGGAAAGTTGGGTCCAGAAAGGAAGGGATCTTCCCTCAGCTGCACCTCTACCGAGCCAGCACCAGCGCCTCTTTCCGGAACAAATGTAATTCCAATTGAAAACTAACATGACACACACGGTAATAACCCCGTGAGGAGACATGGCTCTCGAGACATCTACAGGCTCCAGATTAAATGAAATCCTGACAGAGAAAAATATGTATTGGCAACATTTCTTGATCCACAATTCAAAGAGAAAATTGAAACCATATTTCCATAAGAATCAGATGCTGGAAAGAAGTTCTTAATAAACAAAAAGAGACAGGTCATGTAATTCACTCCCTTTCCGTCTGTTTCATTTGTTGGCCAGTAACTATTAAGAGTCAAGGAAAGAAGGTTTTTAACTGAAAATGTGTACTTGAACCTGACAAACAAAACAATTTGGAAGGAAGTTTTCCAGCTGCAAGTCAGAACATTTATGTCTGGAGATGTAAGGAACATTTCAAAACATTAAACAAGCTGCAAAAACAAAGCTGCTGGGTTCTGGTTGAGATCGGCTGGTTTGGACTCTTCTGCACCTCGCTTTTATAAAGCAATGGCTGCAAAAACCAAAGGTGGAGGGAACGGGTGTGGGCTCCTGTCTTTGTTTAAGGACAAATTAAATGTTCCCCCGTGGAAGACGGTCAGCACATCAGTAGCTCATTGGAGTCCTGTTTAAATGGGTCAGCTTGCCTGCAAGACAAACACATGGACACGGGTACGTGTCCCACTAGAAGATCTCTGCGTGGGGGTAATTGAACTCAAGAGCCAGTGCCCTCAGCTCAGATTTTATTTCCCCTGGATTTTCTGCTCTAATTATTCCCAGGATGTAGGGCTTTGGCAGCATCTCAGTTTGAAACGCTCGGCACACACAAATGCAGGCTGAAGAGCAAGGACATTGGTGTACACAAGCACCAAGCACTGGTGTCAGGGACAGAACTACATACCAGGATGGTGGGAGCAGCCTCATCTATGGGACACCAAGTGCTCACATCACTTCATGTGCAGACCACAGTGATGGCAACAGCATGGGAGCATCTGCGCTGTGTCCGATCCCCGGCCAGAGGAAGGAGCCTGTGACGTTTGCCGTGGAGAATGAGATATCCTGGCCAAAGGGAAGGAAAAACAGAGCAGAGAAGAGCCTGATGTCAAAACTGAAATGGAAAACTTTGGGTGGAGGGTTTTGCTGCTGGGGTTTTGTTGCATGGGACACATACAGCTAAAAGTCATTGGAAATAGAGGTGGAAGCTATGACAGCACACACCTCCGGTGCCATGCCCAGCTCCAACAGCCCCTGGGATAGGGATCTGGGATGGGGATCCACATGCAGGCTGCAAGCTAGGCACAGCACTGTATGCTGGCCCAAAGAAACAGCTTATTGATAGAGTAGCCAAGCATTTCCTTTTGCATTATGTTTTCAATGAGAATGGTTTATTGCAAAATGAGGATTTTCCCAGGATAGCATAGCTCAAGATTCTCTTTGATCCAAATTCTGTGGATCTAGGTCTGGGGTTTGGAACTGCATTTTTTCCCTGTTTGGAAAGCCTCTTCTTCCTGAACAAAAACTGAAGGAAAAAGCATGAAAAGAAGGTAAATAAAAAAGCCATCTTTGGGGAATCCTTGGGAAAAACCCCACCGAACATACACCTGAAGGTTCGCTACCATGCATGATCAGCTTTGCACGGATTCATTTCCCATCCCTAGAGGAGCAGAGCAGTGTCTATGGGAAGAATCAACCCCAGGGGCCAGCATTAGCGCCGGGGTTAGACCCTCAACCCCACATCCAGGAGGGATGAGGAGAGCCATGCTGGTGCCGTGGTGCTGGTGGCTGGGCCCCCCCATGCTGCAGAGTGACATGAATTAGCGTGTGACAGTGACAGAAAATGGAAAAGAATGGCCCCACAAATGCAGTTACAAGAGAAAGGCAAATTGATTTAGTGGACATATGAGTATTTTTGAGAGAGAAAGCAAGAGCGCTGCCTGACATATTCCTAGATACCCCACGATTGCTTCCCTTAAGGAGATGTCATTCAGATTTTCCTGAACTAGCCTTTAAATTACAGTTCTATAAATAGATAGGACACTGGCAGTATTTACAGTATGAGCATCAGGTGAAAAACTACAGCTTCTGCAGCGTCTGCTCATCTCACCTTGTATCTGCCCTGCTGGAGGTTAACTCTTATTTCCATGTTAATGCCGTCTCAATCCCAATGACTGCCATTTGTCAAATTAACATTCATTTCAACAACCCAAAAGTGAGAGCTTTTAAACATTAATTCACAACTATGAGCTCTTCTCAGCACATTATTATGTTACTGTGATGAAACAAACTGCCTATGGAAAGATATAGATCCTACTGGAAATGTTGGCACTCCAGATGAGAGAGGAAACCCATTACAGAGGCAGAGCTAATGTGGGCTCCTGTTGAAAGGGCAGAGGCACCCATGTGCTGGTGCTGCCAAAGGTGGAAATGAAAGGAGCTGGGAGCCTATGGAGCCACTGCCCAGGCAGGATCTGCTCAAGCAGGGTGGTCCCAAGAGCCTCTGATGGCACTGTGCTCCTAGGGCTCAAATCCATCACTCCTGCATATCCCACATGGCTCCCTAAGAAACGTGGGGCTTTAAAGTCCCCCATCCCAGCTGGAAACATGTGTTTGCATCACTTGATGCTTTCTTCTCCTTCCCATTCCTGGGAAGGAGCTTGCTGAGCACCCGGTCCTCCTGGGTATTTCCAAGGCAAGAGATTATCATGTGAAGCATTAAATGTGGGCTATTTTGGGTCTGCAATTATTCCAGTGCTCACAATGACTGATCCATGCACTGTCTCCAATTAAAAAGACAAATTAGGGGAAGGGCATTCCTATGACAATGGACAATGAGGGTCCACCACATCCTGGGGCACGCTCCTGGGTGCAAGACAAAGGCAGGAAATGGCACCAGCTCCCAATGGCTTCCCTTGCATGGAGCCACACTTCTCCCTGTGCATGCGCTCTTCCAGACCGCAACCATAGCAAAGCCCGTGGCCTTATCCTGCTTTTCCCAAGGGAGCAGCCACAGCACTCCCGAAAATGCCATCTTCAAGAGCAGTTAGGCACACGTACTGTGAGCCCCAGGCAGTGCCTGCTTGGAGCACCCAGTGGGATTGGTGGGATACACTGGGTATGGAGGGAAACCTGCCACCCTTTAGCTCCTGAGCAGCAACAGCCCCTTGCAGCCTGTGTGGAAGGCGGACACTTGGCAGAGCCCTGTCCCCTTTGTCACCCTCCTGTGCACTGAGCATCGCGTGGTCCATGCTGTCGCCAGGGGCTGGGGTTGCCCTTCATCCCTTCGGCACACCCTGAATTCTTCCCTGGTGCCTCATCCCTCCCATCCTGTTTTCCAGAGCCTAGTTTAGTTCTGATGGAGTTAAGAGAAGAGCTGAGCTGATGTGGGGCTTTTCTGAGGCATTCTCTGGCAGGACACACCAGTGGTGTGGCAGAACAGGATTTCCTCTTGCCTTTCAGAATGGAATAAGTGGCTCAGATCAGAGGGCTCTCCAGGGACACTAAAAGTGCTGCTTCCCCTCCAGAACAGACCCCTTCATTCAGCGTGGGTCTCACAGGGGTCTGCCACAGATGAGTGCTGCTGTGGGCTCCAGCTTGGAAGCGCCTGAAGTTCAGGCTGGATGGAGGAGAGCAAAAGCGCACAAAGGCTGGTGAGAAACCTGTTGTTTGGCACTTGTTTTCAAAGGCTACCCCAAGCAGGCAGATTTAGGAGGCTGGGACAAGGACACCGGGCAAGGGACACCCAGTGCCTGGCACTGGTCCTTTCTACTGGGAGGATGTGGGGTGCTGGGCGATGCTAGAGCAATGGGCGGGAGCTCACCATCACCATCCTGCTACCCTCCCACTGTGGGCAAAGTGGGAATACTGGGGCTCTTTTCCATGCCCGTCCCACATCTGGGCTCCTGATTTTCCTGAGGGTCTATCTCCCTAAATAAGGCCAGACAGACACCTACAACTCCACTGCATCTGGAATAATACATGGCTCCTAACTGAATACAAGGCTGTAATTCAATCAAGATGTTCTGCTGACACGATAAACTGGGAGAGCAGCTCAAAGCAGAGTGTGTAAGTGCCAGCGAAACCCAGAGACTGAATTACAGCTGTGCTCTTGCGCCAGACACCGTCGTGGCTCAAACACAGGGGAACAAAGTCCTCTTTGTTAAACTAATTATTTTAATACATATAAGGAAAGGATGGAGAGGACCTGTTAAATATTTACCAGTTCAGGCCTGTTCTTCGTAGGCCATTTTTTTCTGCCTGTTGTTGATATAAGCTGTTATGTGCAGCAGTTAAATCTGCCTATAAAAAGGGAAAGGTTTGAAGTGTGCATGACATATTTCAGAGGGACCGGGTGACTCAGGGGGTTGGTAATGGAGCACGCAGCCTTTCACCTCGGGAGCGCTGGTTTGAA
This sequence comes from Ara ararauna, assembly GCA_028858755.1. Lineage (NCBI taxonomy): Eukaryota > Metazoa > Chordata > Aves > Psittaciformes > Psittacidae > Ara > Ara ararauna. Next base: position 21,949,489 of record CM054384.1, read on the forward strand.
TCCAAAAGCCATTACCATCTGGAGGTCATTTGGCGGCATCCCTGTTATGAGTTGGGCTGTTCTCAGGCCTAATGACCGAGTGCTCATGAGGTGGAAGGGTCCCTACGCTGGCACAGTGCCTGGTCATCCCATTAGGTTAAGTAGGGCAAAGGCAGGGGCTTGAGCTGGTCCTAATGCCTTTGAGACAACTACTGCCTGTTGCCTATCAGGGTGCCACGCTGCTCACAACACCCCAAGGAACAGTGATTCCTCTTGATACTGGCTGGGGACTGCCTGTGCCCAAGCAGTGGCAGCAGGGCAGCAGCACCAGTGTTCCCATCCCACTGCTGCTCCCAGGGAATGGAGCAAGGGAGCCCCATGTCCCATCGGTGCCAGCTGGTGGGCCACTGGGGCAGCTCATCACTGGAGGAATCATAGCATCATAGAATGGTTTGGGTTGGAAAGGACCTTGGGATCATCCAGTTCCAACCCCCTGCCATAGGAAGGGCCGTTTGCTGCAAGGAAGGACACACCACAAGCCATGGTGTTGTTCAGTGAGAAACCCTGGGAGTGTGTCCCTCCAGCAGCCTCCTGGGGACGTCATCTGATGGCTGACCCTCTCCATGAAGATGAATGGGAAGTGTCTGCCTCCGATGGTGCTGCCGATTCAGTCTGGCTGGCTGCTGAGCACGAGAGCTCCATTCCCAGCCCACTGCAGGGGAAAGGCTCCTTCTTCACCCCTAAAGGGTTGGAGGCTTGGCAGCCCCTGCTTGGGGTAGGGCTGCTCCTAAGGAGAAGCTCAAACTCTGTAGACCTCAGCGATAACGGTGGGAAGAGCTCAGATACACAGAAAGCACTGATTTTCCACGTGGATGCATTGCCATTAGCCCTGCCCATTAATTAGAATAATGCTAATTGTTAGGATAATGATGATTATATACATTGCTTCATATATACTGAGGTTGGAAATACTTAAAAGAAACCCTTGCAAAAGCTGTGTGCTTTTATCAGAGCCAGTAACGTCTTGGATAACATTTTTAAATGCCAAATTTTCTATGAAAATGTATATTTATATCAACAAAATTAAATTTCAGCTTAAGCTTCTTATTATAAATAAAAGAAAATAAGTCAATAAAACAATAAATATCCAACCGAATGAAGCAGAAATTATATCCAATTATATTTTCTTTAAAACCCAATTTATCTGCCAATATTTTCTTTAAATGCTCATGTTACTTTTTCACTTACTAACAATAAATGCCTGGATGCATTTCAAAGTGGTGCCTTTTCTATTATTTCATTTCCTGGAGTCCTCGGCTTGAAAGGACATTAATAGCACACTATAAATAAAAGGGGGGAAAAAAAGTTACTTAAGGATTTACAGCTGAGGATTTCTATGGAAACAAACCAAAGAGGGGAGTTTGCATCAGCGTGGGGGTGGTGGATGGAAACAAAGAGCACGCCCTGGAAATGGAAAGTTCTGCTGCCAAGTGGCAACCCAAGGGCCTCCTACCTGTACCTTGTGTCCCATGGGTCACTTGAGGTGCTGGGGGGTACCCAGCACAGGGTGTTGTGGGGTTGGTCTGGTATCCTGGGAGAGGATGGTTTCGGATGCAGGGATTGCGGCTGGAGTGCAGTCTGTGCCCAAGCATCATGGGAAAGCCACAGGGATGGCTGCAGGACACAGGACACAGGGGCGCCGCACGCTTAGAGCATCTCTTTGCTGCCCAGGTCCTGTACTGGCACATGCTATGAGCATCTGACCACCAACCAACAACTCCATCGCAAGTCCTCACAAACGGGAAGTGGATTTCCAAGTGAAAAGGCCTAAAATGACTTGCATAACATAGGAAACAATCCAACAATCAAAAAATCTTTCACTACTTAATAGGATTTTATAAATTGAATTATCTCTTTAAGCGCTGACAGTCCCAGCCTATCAATCAATTAAGGGATGCCAGGCTCGAGCCTACAGACTCTCTTAGCGCTGTGCTGCTGTCAGTGTGCTGCTCTTGGGGCACCTTGCTCTTTCAATGTCCCCATGGCATTGGGGCTGACCACGGCATTTCTGCATGGGGTGTTTCCACCATCCGATGATGGCCAAATTTGTTGTTCTATTTCCACTGTCCTTTCTTGTGGCCAGCCCCAGAGCATGGGGATGTTTCACCATTCAACTGCAAGCTGCAATAAGAATTAAAGGGCTTATAAAGACGCGTTATCTGGCCTCAATTATTTGTTGTGGATATATTTTGCAGCTAAAATGTCCTTTCAGTCCTTTATAATCTGTGGCAGCACAGTCATAAGGTCAGGATAAGGGGCTGGCTCCAGCTCCCTTGTTCCTTGGAGCTGTGGATGGGCAGGGATCCTGGGTGACCTCTTTGTCATGAGCACAGACTTCCTGGTAACTTCAGTTTAAGGTTTCTGCAATCTTCCTCTCCCCTCTAAGTGTGTATTAATGCAGTAGGTGAAGCTTGCATTATTGATGGGGTGTAGGACCAGGTGTTCACAGACAAAAGGTTAGTTTATTAATCCACTGGGAGACCTTATGAAAAACAAATTCAGGTAAACAACATATTTTTCTTGACTGCTTTTCAAGATTTAAGGCTGGGATCCTGTTCTCCGAGTCTCTTTGACGCATTTCCATTGCACTCTGTTATTACATTCTTCAAGAAAGAGAGATTGCTTCTCGTGCCACATTCTGGGGAGAGAGAAACCTAATTGAATCTGCTGCCCGTGTGCGCTGGACAGCATCTCCTTCCCAGTTATGGATGGTCTTGAGAGTTACTGAAACACACAGTCAAGCCTATTGGAAAGACATTTTTCTGTTAGGGGCCTGCAGTATCCATGCTGTTCTCCCTCCTTTCTTTGCCTTGGGCAGCCTGTGCCCACCATCCCCATCCTCTCCAGTTGTGTGCCCAGCTCTTCCCATCCTGGCCTTATCTTCTGTGCAAGGAGCCAGTTTTATTGTTGCTCTTTGTCTATTGGTGGAAGGAAAATGGGTTTCCAAGTGAACCCTCCTCTGTGCCCTGCTCCAACAAGGAGCTGGTGTGGCAAGAGGCTCTGTGACTGGCACTGATGCTTCCCACCCCTGCATCCCTGTGGTACCTGGTACCCTATAGTACCAGACTTGGCAGGGCAAAGCCACCAATGTGGAGCTCAATGCTGAGCCCACCAGACACCCCAGAGCTGCCAGAGGAACCAGCTCATGCATGGGCTGCCCTGGGTCCAGTGGGATAAAGCAGTGGCTAATTTGAGGAGGCAGCGAGTGATGGACATGATGCAGCCGGCTCAGCCCTGCTGCCCTTTCTATGTGCTTCTCATTTAACCTCCGAGCATGGTGCTCAGGAGAGAGCAATCCCTGTGCCCCATGTATGACCACTGGAACTTGATTAAGCGCTGAACTTTAATTCATTGACTGGCTTAGAGTAATAAGGTTGGCCGATTGGCTTTGCCCATGGAAGAAGGGAATAGTTAATTTACATTAACTGTCAGGTGTGAAGGCTGCCATCAGACGAGCAGTCGCTCTGCACCACCCCAGCATCCATCAACAGAGGGGCAGAGCAGTAACTACCACAGCCCCCGTGCTCCCCACACTGCCAACATTGGTCCTGGATACCCCCGCAACAAAACCTCTTTGTGGGAGCCACTGCCCGTGGGTGAAGCTGGAGCCCTTGGATCCAACCAAGCCAACAGGGTGTCACCTCTGTTGGGGACACTTGGGGACCCTCCATCACCCCTCTGGCCACCCTGTTGCACCAAGGGCAGTAGTTTGCCATCAGTCACACACAATACACCGCTACTGGCATGTCCCCCATCATTTGGAACAGAAGCTCCAAATCTCAGCTTCCCATCCAGCTCAATTATTTGTACCCCTCATGAGTAAAGGTTACAGGGTAAATCCCCTCCAAGTACAGTGGCCGGCGACAAGGAGTTTTTCCAATGCAGGAAAAATCCTTCCTGGCCACAATGGGCTCGGAGCAGGAGGGTGAGACACCCCGAGCACATGCCCTGCCTACTCCTTGAGCGTGCATCTTCTGCTCTTTAAATTGATTGGCACTTTCTATTTGAGGAAAAATGAGTTCTTAAAATTGAAATACCGGTTATTGTCATGGTAATACAGCCAGGCTGCGGCAGGAGAGATTTTAAGATACAAAAAGGTTAGTTTAAATCAAGCCGCTGATAGGTTGAGTCTATATAAAGTACTCAGGATTAATGAGTTCAGAGGTACCTACGTATCGGGTCCGGACCCCTTAATGCTGCTGATTCAAGTGGTGGGTGCAGGTAATAACCAAGATAACCCAAGGCCTCTGAGATCATTATTGCTTTCTCACGTTTTGTATCAAATATTTTCGGCCTCATTTAGGATGTCAGCCTCTATCAAACGTTTCCTTGCATTAGGAGCACGACACATTCCCATGGTGCCAGTGTACCTGGACCCCTCCGTCTACTGACGGAGGAGCACTTGGGGCACCCTGGAACCCTGTTCAGGCGATGTGGCACTAAGCAGAAGATCTATGAATAATGCAACAACACAGGCATGGAGCCCATATAAACACGACATAGTGACTGATTCCCAACATATGTTATTGCTTTCTCTCATCTTTACCTGAAATTAGCAATTTAGAGCCCATACCTTTATTTGGAAAATAATAGTACACACAGAATTATGAAAGTTTAATACGCTCCCAGTAAAGTGAAAAATGAGCGGTTATGATATTGTCTAACACTTTCAAATGTGTTTATTAATTCATGTTTTAAATCATAAGTTTCATTCTGCAGGAGAGTCATACCCGGCAATAAGCAAGTTTTAAAATATTAATGAATAAACAGTATTTCTCTATTGAAATATAACATGCTTCTTTGAACAATGTACCAACGGTAATAAATCACAACCAGCAGAAAATTGCATTTCATATTTAATACAACTTGAACTCTGCCTTTTTTATAAATGATATCTTTTTTGTTTAATTGGCGTCAGTTCAGATCTAGCAGATTGCTAATAAAATTCTGGATTTCCATATTTAATGACGCGTGCTCGATGCTGAATTTTGCCACCAAAAAATGCAGCCTTTTATTACTCGCATAGAGAGCGCTTGCAGGTGAGCTCCTGTCATGAGCAACAGCCCCGTTTGCTCTCCCAAAGCAAAGGGTAAGGGGACATCAGTGGGTACCCACCACCTTGCCATGGGGACCCACCACTCAGGAAAAGGGCCCATAGGGCATGGCCACGCTGCCATATAGGCACCTCCAGCATCCCCAGGATACACGTCTGCATCCACGTTAGTAGCCACAGATATGAATGAATGTAATTGGTTTTAATTAGCCTGTGTAAACAAGATCCTTATATTTGTTGCCACATGAGGATTTTGGCAGTCTCCAATAAATTAATCCTTTTTATTAGATCAATGACAGGAAGATGATCAAATAGGCTTTGATATAGATTTGGGGATTTATCACCTAGTAGCACTATGATATGCTTGAACTTCTTTTTAGTCCTGCTGCTGCTGCTGGAGGCAAGAATGAAGCTACAAACGGCGTCTGCTCCAGAGCCTGCTCCCAGGCGGAATGGGGGAATCTGGCCACAAGTGGATGGGGGATGCCAGGGAAACTTTGAAGAGAAGTTTGTCTTGTTGGGAAAGTTGCGTTTCCATGAGGGTCACATCGGGAGAGATGTGGGGGCAAGCGGGATCCTGTAATGAGGCACTGCAATTAGTGTGTCATGTCAGCACATCCTGCAGCCGGAGGCTGAGCTGAACTGGCAGCACAGTCACAGCATCAGAGAATCATAAGCTCAAACAGGTTGGAAAAGCCCTTTCAGCTCATCCAGTCCAACCGTTCCCAGCACTGCCAAGGCCACCACTAACCCATGGCACTGAGGGCCTCATCTACACGGTGTGTGAACACCTCCAGGGACGGTGACTGCAGCACTGCCCTGGGCAGCCTGTTCCAATGGGCACCCTTTGGGGCAGGAATTGCTCCTCAGCTCCATAGCACTGCCCTGGGCAGCCTGTTCCAATGGGCACCCTTTGGGGCAGGAATTGCTCCTCAGCTCCATAGCACTGCCCTGGGCAGCGTGTTCCAATGGGCACCCTTTGGGGCAGGAATTGCTCCTCAGCTCCATAGCACTGCCCTGGGCAGCCTGTTCCAATGGGCACCCTTTGGGGCAGGAATTGCTCCTCAGCTCCATAGCACTGCCCTGGGCAGCCTGTTCCAATGGGCACCCTCTGGGGCAGGAATTGCTCCTCAGCTCCATCTAACCCTGCCCTGGTGCAGCTTGAGGCCGTTTCCTCTTGTCCTGTCATTTGTTACTTGGGATAAGAGAGGCCAGTCTCCAGCTTCACCTCTGAGGCTGGGGCATACGGTGCCTTCATCCAACCTGCTGGAGAGCAGAGGATGGCCAAGGGGCCTAAAAGAACCAGCAGAGCTTGGGGCTGTGTGTGCCCATATCCAGCTGCAGCTGCCATCCCAGCACTGCTGAATGTCCCTTTGCTGGCCAACACCATGTGTGTCCATCAGGACAGCACAGGGTGAGCGTGTGAGGGACAGCCCCAGCACCAGGGCTTCCACCCTCTGAGCCGGGTGCCGCTCCGCTGCCCTCAGGACCACTGTGCATGTGGAGATAAAGCAGCACCTTTCAGGGTGTGCTGAACACTGCACGGTCACTCGTGTGGCCTTAGCAAGGGCAGCAGGAGCCTGTCGGCTGCCATTTCATGCCGTCAAGCCTCCCATGCTTATCCTAAAGGCTCAGCCCATTGCTCTCAGCAGTGGCTCCCCATTAGCCTGGTCTATGCACAGGTAGGTACTTTAGGACAAAGCTCATCTGTCAGCAAAGATTTTAATGCCAGCGCCACCCTTCCGCTGTCACCCATTGCAGGAAGCATGGGGAAAACAAATTCAGTGCCCAGGATGCCCACAGCACCCACATCCCACCTGGAAAGCCCGAGACCAGTTTAGCATCCCTGCCATTCCAGGCATCCCCTCTCCACCCGCGGGTGCAATGGTTGGGGAGACGCTGCGCACACAACCTTCCCCTGCTCTGCCACCAAGGGAAGGATAACTGGATGGGAATTCTAATCATATATTATATTACCATGTCATATTAGACTAATAAAATCCTAATATGATACAGAAATGGGGAGCATATCATAACTCCTCTGTGGCTAATACAATGCACGCAATAAATCACTCCTAGGGCTTATCCTTAACAATTGTATCAGTGCTTTCTGTGTCATGCTGATAACTCAGTCCCTCTGATCTAATGGTTCACTTTTCTTCACAGTCCATATGGCAGTGACATTAAAGCTAATGAAATAAAATAAAATTTGCCAATCTTTGAAGAATTCCATTCTTTAGAAAGATGTATTTTATTAACACAAACTGGAAACATCTTCAGTTACTCGGAGTTATTTTCATCACATTGGAAATACATGGCACAGATATCGGCATCAGCATCTTTCTTACAGCCCACTCGCATGTGGTCTTTGCAAAAGACATCGCTACAGTTAGCATCAAGTTCCATCTTCAGCAGAGCTGCTCTTGTTGGACCCGTCCTGTGGGGCATGGATTTCCCCGTGCTGGAATGTTGCAGTCTCCCTGACTCTTCCATTCCCGGGCTGAGGATCCTCGTTGCATCCAAGGCAAGGTATTGGTGTCTGAATGCCTGGGAGAGGAGACCATCACCTGCTTTGCTTTTGGCACAGGAAGGTTTGAGGCTGCAGCGTGCTTCTCCTGGCTATGGGGCTTCTCACCACCGCTCCTGCAGGACACCTCAACCACCGGCAGATCCTTGGTGCAGCGTCCGTGCCACAGTGCTTTGGGCACAGCAGGTCCAATGGAGAGGCTGTTCAAGCTGCGACGTGGGGAGCACACTGGGTCTCTCCTCCAGACATCCTCGTGCCTGTCACAGCAGCGATGGCCTTCTTCAGGACAGCGCCATGCATGGGATACAGCGATTCCCGCTGTGCATCCCCGGCTGCTCCTGCCGTGCTCTGTGCAGGGTCTCTGGGCTGGCACCTCCCAGGGCTGGTGGGAGCCACAGCCGCAGAGCTGGTGGCTTTGCTCCCACGCCACTGCAGCGCTCACATGCACCAACAGCTCAAATCTGGGTGCAGGGAATCAGGCTCGCACCACTGAGCAGCGCTGGGGTGGGAGGGATGAGGATGGGAACACGGTGGTGCAGAGATCCCCTCCCAGGGTGCGTGCGAGGAGCAGGGATCCTTGCACAAGTCACTGTTCCTGCACAAGGCTCCGATGGCCCTTCGGGGTGTAGCTGCTGGGTGAAACACAAAACCATCAGCAGCATGATCCTAATACCGGTGCTTGCAGTAAACCCTTCTGATGTGTGATCAAGCCTCAAGGACAGGATGTTTATTATTTGCCACATAACCACGTGGCTGTTCTCCAATGTAAGGAAAAGCCAAATTGCACTTGTAATTCAAAGGGACCCAAAGCCTTAATGCTGTAAAGAAGCAAGCTAATGATGCCCAGCGGGCGTGTGGGGCATGCAAGTGCGGCCCAAAGGTTGTTGATGGCCTTCCTATGAACCTCCTCAGTGTGTGACAGGTCCTTGCCTGTGGCCAGCAGAGATGTGATCAAGATGAGGGACGTCTGTGTGCTCATTACGCTGCCTACGCCTCCACTGACACACTTTACATGTAAAATACTGTTTCCATTGAGCTGGAGGATAAACACCGAGAGTATGGACTTGGGGAGCTCCATTAGCAAACACAAATCGTTCGGCGCTTTGTCTGCTGCGCACAGAAGTCTTTGGAAGTCCACAGTCCCCATCTGCCCCATCTCCCGTTAAGCGATAATGAAGGCTTTGCAGTGCATGTCTAGTTACTCATTTATGGATTTAAATGCACCACCTGTAGTGAAAGAGGCAAGGCTGAATTCTAAAACTGATGGAGAACTTGTGTCAGAAGCAGTAACTGGTGCATGAGGGATGTAGAGGGAGAAGAGGGTGCCTGTGGTCCTGGGTAAACCAAGGTTATTTTACACAATAACCTGATACAAGAATCGTTGCTAAAAGCTGACCCCCAAGTGAACTGAATCATGTAAATAATCATTCAGCCACCAAAACAACACCTAAAGGCTGGAGCAGCTCAATGGAAAGGGATGGCAGCTCCTCGGCTCCAGCCTCACACAGACTGGTAGTAGCGAGCACTGGCCTCCTCCTGCCTAGCTCCACTAACCCGAGTAGTAAGTAGTTATATTTATCAAAGACCATTTGCTGCAAGTGATTAACGTTAATTTGATTTCCTGTGAGTCAATTTCCTTGAGATATGGTAAATAGGCTATTACCTGTTATTGACCTTTACTTCATTAAAAAGATTTAAAATTAGCATTTATATATATACGTCCTTCCAAAAAAGTTTGTTTAATAAAGAAAAATATTGTTATAATCACATTATACTTGCTAGCCGAGGCTGTAGTTCCAAAGTTAATGGTAAATAAAGATGGTAATCAAGAGGGAATATGATGATGGTTTTTAAGCTCATCTAACGGACTGACCCCTTCCTTCACCTCCACTTGAATTTTTGCTCCTAGGTCTGACTTCAACTGAGCAGGAAGAAACTACGTCAACGTTTGATCATGAAAGCAAAAAGTTTATTCATGTTTGAAACTACATATAACTACCACGAGGAAGACTTTTCAATCCAGGGTGTAATCCAGTTAGAAAGTAACACGAAACGGTTTAATACATTAGAATCACTGCCACAAATTATTTTCATGACTCAATCAGTTTCAGAATCGCATACAATACAAAAGAGAGAAAGAAACGGCCCCCTGTTACACAGGGGGAAATATACAGTACTGAATACTGAAGTCTGTATGCATTACAATTAGTTGTTGGTTTCCTGTGTGGATTAGTAACAAGATGAAGAACATTCAAAATGTTTCTCAGTATTTACAACAGTTGCACTGGTTTGTGTTAAACCCAAGACCCCCATGTTCCCACTTCTCGCTTCTTTAAAAGTTGCCCGAGCAACCCTGATTCTTTGAAAAGATTACAATGTACATTACATTTCATGGGGAAACAAAGAGTTAATTACAAGATGCAAAAAAGATAAGAAAGAGACAAACTACAGCGTGAGTATCGTTCAGAGGTAGTAAGTGAGCACTCTAAGCTACAGAACATGTTGAAAGTCTATTGGTTTGTATGAGTTCGCATGAGGTAATAAAGCTGTGTTTGATTGGTGAGATGTATAAATACTCTTTTGCTACACTATGTACAACACTCCATATGATGGTGCTTTTTTTCCTTTGCCTTTTTCCTTTGTTTGTGGTGTGCTGCCAAGAAGAGGTACTAAGTCTTGGCAGGCGCGTGCAGCACCTAGCTCGTACTGTAAAACCCCGGGTCTTGGCTTTCACAGACATCAGCAGCAAGTGTCTTCATCTCCTAAGAACAACCTATGGCCGGTGTCGAAACACAGGGAGGAGACTCAGGGTCCGGGGTAGTTTTAGCAAGAAAAGATGCTCCTGGTTTCCAATCTAATTTGTAAGACAACAGATCACAACAAAAATGTGACGAATAAGGATTCTTAAACACAACCATTGTTAACCGAAATAACCGAATAGCTCTTTTTATTCCAACTCTATAAGAGATATGAAAAGATTAAACACAATCAAAGTCTGCAATTCATTCCGACTTTCCATGGAAATATGCACAAAGTTAAATTTAGGTGAGGCGGTTCTTTGTGTCTGCTCTCGCTATTGAGGTTAAGCTTGTCCTGTACTTTTACCCTTAAGGCCAAGTAATTGGCAACTGTTAGACCAACATTGTTAAAACTGCTGATAATAAATTATGATAAAATAGTTACAGGGCTATAAACAATGCTAAATCTTGGCCTAATTGGATAAAGTGCTTTTTAACATTGTGTGTTTTAAGTATAAATACAAATGATTATGATACCCTTAAAAAACAGATTTACCAAGTTTTCTAATAAGACAAGGTTTTACAGTAAAGCTGTAGGTGGTTGGCTACAAAAAAACTCTTTTCCTTTTTCTCCTGTGGCTCTGAATGCGCTAATCAAGGCATCTCAGCTCAGGGAAAAAGTGTTGCTAGGAGATTAGTTAGAGGTATCAGAGTGCACACTTCCCGGCCCTTCTGTAGGGGAAGTCACAGAAGATGGAGTAGTTGCGTCCTGCCAGCCTCCATTAGCCTGAAAAGGGAAAAACAATTCAATTGATACCATTATGCATATTAATTACACCATACGCTGAACATACCCGGGCTTTGGGAGGAGATGCTCTGGGAAGGAGATTTTCCTACACTCCCTCTGGCTGCAGAATTTGTGTAAGGAAAAAGCGGCTGGTGTTAAGCGAGGGATGCTGGAGCTGGGATAAGGCAGAGCACGCAGCGGGAAGGAAACCTGAGAGACCAGCAGCCGTTTAGCCAGATGTTAGCTGCAATTAGGACTCTGGGATTTCTGCAAAGACCATCCATGCTTTAATGAAGAACATCCCTCCAGCCAACACTTCAGCTTTGTGCCTGAGAAGACAAGGCTGGGGCAATCTGTGTTTAACCCCCTTGCCTCCCAAAGTTAGGAACTGCCTTTCCCTGCCTAGCAGAGCCCTCCACCTGCGGACCCTGGCACACAAAGAGGCAGGAAAGGGCTGCTGGGGTCTGTTTTCCAATTATCTCTAAACGCAGCCCGTGTTCTGGACGCCGCTCCGTGTCTCTGCACGCCGCCGGCCCCAGCCCTGCCTCAGCGCGAGCGGCGCTCAGGAACAAATTTGCCTTATGTCTCGGGCAATGGAGGCAATTGCTGAAATCAATGTCTGATCAGATTTCTGCTGTGGCAGACAGCTTGTCGCTCCATATTTTTATGTCAGTCAGGAAGAGGGAGGCGCGGGGCTCGTGAGTTGGGGGACGCTGAGTGGAAGTGACGGGGAGGCTTCTCTGCACAGCCCGCGAGAGCCCCGCGCTCCCAGCGCCCCCGGCCTTGGCAGGGATGCTTCCCGGCAGGGAAAGGTTAGCCTATGCTAATGCCTTCATGACGTGCTTCGTTACCAAAACCATCAGTGCGCTGTGGGAACACTGTGCTCTCCCCAGAGGAAGGGGCAGAGGGAGCGATGGCAGCGTGTGGGACCTCACGCCTGCCTGGTGTCAACCCTCAAATCCCCTCACCCGACCTGATGGATTTAAAATCATCTATCACGACAAAAGAAACCGCTTCATGGCTTCATCAGGAGGAGAAAGAAGGCTCAGTAATAATTATCTCCTTTGCAGATGAAAACCAGCAAACAGAGGAGCTCTTCTCCTGACAAATGCAAAGGTTTGGCTTCTCTTCAGTAAAATCAACAGCAACACCAACCTGCGATCACGTCAAGGCTGAAACCTCACCACCCGCTTTAAAACACTCAAGTGTGCAGATGCAGACTGAAAACGGACAAAATCCTACTCCAAATGCAGAGGCACCGCTGCTTTTTTGTATTCTAAAGATATGAGAATCTACTTAGAGAAAGAAAAACTCTTGTGCAGATAGGAGTCTGAAGATATTCCATCTGAAGTAAACATCATTCCTCTTTTATCCAAATTTATAAACAACAAATGTACAATATTTTTACTCAGCTTGGCAGCTGGAGGAGAGGTTGTCAGCAAGCATTCTTTTTTTCAAATAAATTAATCCTTACTCTGGTGGTTTGAGATTATGCACTGTATTATACAACAGCGCCTTATCAGGCCTCATCAGTGAAGATGGAATTCATGTCTGTAAAATGCTGCAGGCAATCACAGTTTCATATTTTATCATGTTGATAAGGATATCGCAAATTCTCTGAAGCATTTCAAAACACTTAAATGAAAAAGGAGAAATGCAACTAAAAGGCTTTTTATATGGTTTGTTGTGGGTTATTATGAGTTATTTATAAACCCAAAAAGAAAGATTTGACATTTCAAATGTAAAAGATTTGAGTATTTAATGGTACTTTTCTCCCTTTACAATTGAACATCTTCAATCACATTTTAAATCATTAATATTTACTCTCATGGCAAGTGGAAACCCAAAAAGGGGGAAAAACCTCCCCATTCCCTGTGGCTGCAGTGTCTCACATTGGGTGTCCACATTCTCCCTCTCTGTGGGCTCCCCATGATGCTCAGCACCCACACCAAGACCCACAGCGGGTTGTGAGACACAGGGACAGCCCCTGGCATGGGGGTGACAGTCACTAGACAGGGAATTCTCTACAGTAATGCTGGAGTCCATGAATATGTAGGAAAACAAATGAAAGTCACCTCTCGGGCAAATATGAAACATTAAAAAAAACCCATGAGGTGTTAATTGTTGAAGTTATAAATGAGAGAAACGAGCTGGAAATGAAGGATGAAGAGGATCCACCGTGGAGCCCTCACCACAGAGGCTGCTGCCGTGGGTGGTACTTCATCCCAGGCTTTCATGCCGACAGAAGAACGGATCTCTGTGTTCATTTATCCTGGCGCCTCGTGTGCAGGCCACAGGGTCCAGCCTGCGAGGGTCTGAGCACTGTCAGATCCCATCGGTTACAGCGAGAGGTAGGACATTTAGCACCTATCATCATCAAGCGTATAATCCCTCAATTTACTAGCATCTGTTTGCAACACTTACTACTCTCTCCCATTTGGAGCAACAAGGCCAAAAGTACTTCTCCAACAGAGGTAAAACGTGCACCCTTGAAATAGCTAGAAGTACATCAAAAGCACAGTGCTGGTGTGTGATTGCAGGCAATAACAAACATGAGTACAGTCATCTGGCCATCTCTGGGGGAAGAACAGGAGCCTTCTCTCCAAGGCCATTACTTTTTAACTCATAAGGCTGAAAATTATAAAAATTCCCATTACTTATAGTCACAGCTCCAGGTATTTCTCTCTTCTCTCGTTACCAAGACTTACAGCTGTATCAAGGGCTATTCTGTGGTTCATCCCCAAAGATGCAGTATTAAAAACACTATTGCAAGAGTAATTAATACATGTATTAATGACTGCATTTACCTGACACTGCGCTTATGGCTCTCCAAACTATTGTTCCCCTGGGTACTCACATTTAAATTATGTGGACTGTACAGTGAATTTCCTCCCAAGCCATCATTGTATCCTCCCGTCTGATTGATAACATGACGCAGGGTATCCACCTTAAAATAAGGGGAAACAAAATTCATCATTCCAAATCTATTAAAACATCATCACTTACAATAGGCAACATTTTGAATTATGTGAGCCAAAAGGGTTTAGCATCTTCTATGAAAGGCAAATTTATCAATCAAGGATGACTGGCAGAATTTCAACAAATCCTTGCATCTTAAAACCCATACATCTTGCTTCTCACACCAGCCAAACAACAACTTCCTCCCAGCTCTGCGTCCTGTAGGTCCTTCTTAAGTGTCTGCAGCAAAGTGCTGTGCATATTGATATGTCTGTATGTGCTTGCATGTATGGGAAGAGATTATGGCATATGTCCCGCATGTAAAACATGGAGCTAGCCCTGTCTGAAAGGACTGGAAAAGTGACTGAGAATGAGTTGTATTTTAATAGCTCAGTTAGGTGTGTTCTGACATTTAAATAAGTGAATAAATAAATAAAGGTTGGTCCAATCAATGAAAGAAAGATGGTTTTTTAAAAAGGGGGAAAAAAAGGGGAGGGAAAAAAAAAAAGAAAGGAAAAAAGAAAGGAAATTCACTGGATTTAGTGTCCATGGAAGTCAGACGCACCCAATCCCATTCCATGAGCTCAAGCCAGAGCCGAATGCATTCACAAAGCTTAAAATTTCAATCAGAAAAAAATCACTCTTTCCTTGATATTTGTGAAATTCAATGCCGGGGTAAGAGTAGGTCACATTCAGAAATAAGCAGCCTCCACTCTGCAGCGAGGCACAGACCATTTAATAGAGCCAGAGTAAGGTGGAATTTTTAGCCCAAACCCTACCCTGCTAGAAAGGCCCTACTTTGGGGCATTTCTCCTACCTGTGACTGCACATTGGCTCCGACTTGGGACCCCTGGTAAGAATCCCCATTCAGACTCTGCATGTTCATGAACATGTCCCCAGAATTTGGGAGGTTAAAAGAACCAGAAGAACCTGGAAAGGAAAGAGTTAGGTAGCTGAATAACAGAGAGCTGCAAATATATAACCCCAGAGACTTGAGGGTAGGGGAAGGAGAAGAAGACAGGAGAAGAGAAGGAAAGGCAGCGCACAGCAGAGGGAAAGCGCCTGGCCCCCGGCGCAGGGCGAGCACCGGCTGCCACCCGGGAGCTGGGAAAGCTGGAAGCCCCGTGCAACCCAGGTCAGCTTTTCCCTCTGGAAGAGCAGCCTGTACAACAGGTTTTCATGTCGAGAGCTTTCCTCCAGTGGATTGCTCCATTGTGAGACGCTATCACCAAACACTCAGAGAAAAACTCCTTTTGGGTCTGTGCTTCATGTCTCCTTCACAAGGAAATGGCAAGTTCTAATTAGCCGATTTACTACCATCAGAGAAGGAACCTTTTCCTTACTTTTGTTTAAAAGGGTTTTTTTTCCCCATGGAACTTTCTACTCTTTAAAAGTTGTCTACAGCTGAGTCTCAGGAAAAGTTCACTGTAAATAGTGTCAAACACATCTGTGTTACGTGGAAACCTCTGCCTCTGGAGCCCAAAAATGTGACTTCCTCTTTACAAGCTCCCCCTCCTAATTTAATGCTTAGATTTGCACAATGTCAGCAACACACTAGCGAGGCAGTTTTTAAACACTGCAGAAGAACATGTGGTGGAGCAACTCCAAAATAAAAGCTGCATTGTTAAAGTTCTATATATATAAAATATCAACTCCATTTCAAGCAACCTGGAGTTTAAATTCTAATTAGTGCATGCTAAAGTATTCCTCTGTTTTGTTCTTATCTTGACAATAAATTTAACAGTTCTTACAAAAACAGACTTTGGAGCTCTGCCTCATTTGACGTTATTTTCATTGAATGAGAAAAAGCTTAAAATATCTATAGAAACAAAGAAGCTGCCAGAAGCCTGAGCCAGGCAGACGTTACCATTGCAGGAATTAATGTGGGCCCTGCTCTGCTCCCTTGTGAGCCTGCAGGAGCTTCACCACTGAAGTCATTGAGACCACCTACAGCAGCGCTCAGCCCTTGCAATGGTCCAGCCTGGAGGTCCATGGGCTTAGTACCACAAGTAGGTCTGCTAAGGAGCTGCAGCCCGACCTGACTCCCTGGGGCACCATCCTTCAGGGACTGCCCTTCAGGATGCTTTAATACACAAGCCGGGTACGTACCAGAGTTTGGTGTAGTGGGGGAGTTTGTCTGGTTGTTCTGGACCGCCGCAGCCACGGCGTGTGCTGCGGTCACAGCCGTCTTTGCCGCGTAGAGATTGGCTTCTTCCTGGAACTTCCCGATGTTCTTCTTGTACCTGATTCTCTTATTGCCAAACCAGTTGGACACCTGCAGTGGAGAGAAATGGGAAGGGTGAAGGACACAAAGTGCTTGACCTGGCAAAACTTGATCCCTTTGAGATGCCAGGTTTGGTCTAGCAAACACACAGGGTCCCAGCCTCCAAACGGTATCTGCTGAGTACTCTGGTTAACTAAGCAGCAACCAAGGGGCAGTTTAATATTACTATGGATATGAGTGTGATCTGGCTCTGTTTCTTTGTTCGCAAACTGATGCATGAGGGGTGACTCTTTGATGATGACACATATCCTGGAGCTTGCTGTAGCATTTAGTGCAGCATTGTCTCGTACTATCATTAGCCATTTGTCAACAAAATCAGTGCAAGACCCCGAAAGCTGCTCAAGGGGGACCCAAGGTCCGGTTGAGTGAGGGCGAGCAGGTAGTAAGAGCAATTGTTCTTTATTTTTGGGCTGGAACAACCTTGGCAGCCCACTCACAGAACCGTGTTCGGTCGGCTGAAAATGAAAGGAATCATATAAATCAATAATGGCTGAAAAGCCACTTTGTCATCTCCCTTTGAAGATACTGAAGCCAAGATGGTTCACGGGGCACCAGCTATTCACCCACACAGAGGTCACAGCTGGAACCTCTCAGAAAAGTTGGTCCAATCTTTCTCACTGGCTTTGTTTAGCTTCAGCTGCTGTAACAGAGCTCCTAAATAACAAACCCAGTTTATAACATCGACGACAGGCATGGCTAATGAGACAAAAAGGCATCTGCAACAACACTGAGGTAAAGGGAAGGGGACTAGCAATAACACAAGTGGTAATCACCCAGCTCCAGGGCTGGGGTCCTGCGCTCTCCCATGAGCCATGGCAGCTTTTCAGCACCTCTCCCATCCCATGCTCCACCACAGTGCCTGGCGAGGCACCCCGCTGCAGGCAGGATACAAATCCTGCTGTATTTTATGTAGCACAGCTTTTGTTTAAACACAATTAATGAAAAGCCTCTAGCTTTTAACAGTAATACGCAAGGTACCTTATACATTCTATTCCCTAGGTAATACTCCACCGAATTCTATATATTGCACTTCATATTACCTTGTCAGTCAAAGAAGCAATAATACATTAATGAAACCTAGCAAATAATTATTGTGGACAATCAGATTATGCTTTATTAACGGTTTCATAATTGAGGAATCTCTGTACATCAACTGTATTGTCCATGGATGTGTGCAGACCCCTCTGTTTATGCACGCCCCTGGACCAATCAAACAATAGCCATCACTAATAAAGGTTTATTTAATTCTCACAGTAAAATTTTAATATCACCAGCAGCCTGGGGAAGCCTCAATGAGTGGATTTGCTTGACATCAGATCGTTTCCATTCTGCTAGTCCCAATACTTCTTAATCTTTAATATCAAGGCAATTAAAATTAATGGCCACTCATCCAGAGCCACTGTGGGCAGTGTTTCCTTGACATCAATTGTTTGATGGGATTACCTAGAGGTTAAACTAACAAGCAAGGTTTAATTGGAAGCAATGAGAGGAGCACCGATCGTACGTTACGTTTAACCCGCACACCACTTCTAAATGAATACCCAGAAATGTTAAACTATTTGTGAGACCAAAGCGTGCACCTTATGCACCGGCAGAGCACGGCATCCCGGGAAACCACAGCACCCTCCAGGGTTCTGCAGTCACATCCCAGGTCCCTTCACCCCCCGGCCAAAGGACACTTCACTCACATCAGTGAGAGGCTGCAGCAGAGCGTGCCATGGCCCGGGGATGCGCAGGGCTCTGGCAGCAGCCAGGCGTGCACGACCAACATGGGGGGCTGGATGTGTCCAGGATGGGAGCAGCTCACTGCTCAAGCAGTGCTGAGCAGGATTCCGCCTGGATTTACCACTGGGGAATTCTTCCTGTGGGGCTATGCTGGCTGCTTGCAGCTTCCCCTGCCCGCCTGGACCACACTTCACCTTAACCAGGACCAGGATGCCAGTGCTGGGCTGCTCCCAGTCAGCACCAGGACTGGGAAGAGCCTCCCTGGCTCCTCACCCAGCCTGTGCTTACCCTAAAAACGAAAGTTGTCTCCATTGCAAGCTGCTTCGCAACACATTTTTCATTAAAACAAACTATCTCTTCACATAAAAAAAACAACCAACATCTTTCTCCTCCTGATCATTGAAGGCCAATTAATTAATTGCGCTTAATTGTATATTACATTTCAAACAATACTGTTGCACTTATTTATCACGTTAATTGCAATGTTAAATAAAAAGACAATAAATTATTACTTAAATCATCAAGATGCCTAATGTGGGATTTGGGATAGGGCAGGCCTGCCTCGTGTCTGCTTTCATGGGATAAATCAGCGCTCGTTCTGCAGAAGATGCAGCTGACACGAGAGCATCACTGCTGAAAGTAGAGAATTACACATTCATGGATCACATGGACATTTTTCCATTGCGTTTCCAAGCATCTGTAGCACACAGTTTCTCTTCCACACATAATCAAAAGGCACAAAACAGAAAATTCTAAAAGCCAATGTGCCACTACCATAGTTCATCATCTAAACCTAAGAATTTTACCTCTAGAAACTATTTAATTAAACTTACGTCTCTTTTAACTTGCTTCCCATATGAAGGCAAGGGTTAAGAGCCTATATATCCCCAGCTCTCCCTATTGAGCTGCTTACAGAAACAGACCCAGACTCCAAAGTAGCAGGGGCAGGAAGGGTGTTGAAAACCAGCTCCTGCATTCTTTATTTAAAAGAACAGTAAATATATTCCCTTGTCAACCACATCCTTCTTTTGTTTGAAGCAGTGAAAAATTTTATTGCTGTAATCCACTGACACTCTTTCAGCAATGACTGTGCCCTCTCTATAGCCCATATGATAGACTGATAGTTGTTCATGACACCCTGAAAGAGGCTCATCTGCAAAAGTATAAAACATCAGCCTCGCAGCCATGGTAAGGGGAGAACAGATGATACAGTTTATCTCCCTCCAACACGTGCTGATCGGGCAGCTCTAAATTACAGCCGACGATGTTCTCCATTAAGGACATTTTTTCCCTAGAATTACCTTTTCCATACTCTTAAAAATGAAATTGTGCGAGGTGTTCCTCCTAACAAATAGTTTGTCTTCATGTTTGTCTTGAAAAACCTTCTCTACATATTATTTTAAACACCGATATCAAAACTGAAACCATCTATCTCGCATCTGCGACTAAATGATTCTAGGAGACAATTTGCTTTGCAGCTTCGGTAAAGTGCCATGGCAGCAAGATTTCCAGTGAGCTGCTTCATCTGGGGGGAGGACGACCCAAAAACTCACTAATTAAGTGTTTGACAGAGAAAACGTTCTGCCATGAATCTGCCCCCGCATTTACAAGGCACTGACAACACAAGGAAGCAACACCTTGGATCATCGTTAGGAGAGGCTACTGGGGAAGCCCGGCTCAGCCAGAAGGACAAAGCCCCTTCATCAAACACCAACTCTAACCTCCAGGAGCTTGGAAAGCCATCTGTTAATTTTGGGGGGGCTTTTTTCCCCATTTTCCAGTTCTTTTTGTACCTCCAGGGCGTTTGTAGCATCGAGGTAAGCAGCACATGGTGCCAGGCATGGCGATGGCTGAGGGACTCCAGGTCGAGCCTGGAAATACGTCTGCTCAGGGAATTTTCCTGGAAGCCCAGAGAGAGGTGTAGCTCAGTCGCTCGCTTGGATGCCATTGCTTATCCCATGCGATGCTACTCCTGCCAGTATTTGAAAAGACTGCTCAATTCACCCCTGATTTCTGGATTGCATCCTCTGACTTCTGCTGCCAACCACACAACAGTGTGCACTGGGCTATTTTACAGTGCTTGCTTAGAGCTTTTCTGCTACACGGCCTCAAAAATACATATATTTTTCAGTAAAAGAAAGGCAACTCCAGACCAGTTTGACCTCGTAAATACCAACCCCGCAGTCCCACTGTGCAGCCTTTGGAAACGCCTTTGAAAATCAAAGATTAGGATATCCACAGTGTTCACATTTTCTAGCTGTGACAGCAGATCTATCAGGAACTTAAGCAACCAGCTGATCACAGGCACTCCCTCTCTCACATACATGCTCCTCTCCCATCAGATGATGTATTGCCTTGTGTTCAGGCTTTCCCAGCGTCCAGAGGTTTTCCCAGTCTTTTATAGTACCTTGCCAGAGCAAAGCACCAGCCACGGCCCCAGACCTGTACCTCTGGCAGACAGAGCCTAGGCTGTGTGCCCAGCGCTACCCTTGCTCCAGCCTGGAAAATATCACCCTGAAAAGCTTGGGATGCTACAGGGGATGCAATGCAGCTACTCCCATTGCTCACACAGACTTCCTAATGGATTCAAGAAACACCAAATTCATGCTTATATCAAATATTGAACAGACAAACCTATATTCATGTCACAGGCTTACTGCTGCTGCTACATTTTTGGACCATCTGCCTGCCTTTTATTTCATTTACAACATATACATTAAATCTTATCAAACAACCAATTAAGAAAGAAATCAGATCTATTAGCACTAGAAGCAACCAGTTATGGCTTCTCAAATGTTCCATCTCATTTCCTTCAGTCACTTCAGCCTTATCTAGATCTAGCTTTTTATCTGTCCACTCTGTGGCATCACTAACTCCTTCTCTGCCAAGCACAATTCACCGTCTGCTGGGTGAAATTTTTGGATACCACTTACTGGAGGAATTGCTATAAACCATCTCATGCCAAGAGGACTGGAACCGCAACATGATGTAGGTCTGCAGATAAAGGTGCCAGGAACTTGTGTGCTCTTGGGCTGTTTGGCTGGTTCCAGGCATCCACATCCTGCCCACCACCACAGCCACTTGTAAATGGACTGGAAGAAGTGATCTTCATTCCCTACCTTCATCTGGCAGGGGCACAGGGGCCTCCACCCCACCTGGAGCACGGTACATGCTGCGTGCCAAGCAATGAGAAAGCAGAGAGCAAGGCACACATGTGTCAGCTGGCCTCTCATGTCAGAGGGCAGTTTTGCCAGCGCTTGTACTGAGGGTGCATCCGAAGTCAAATAGGTAACATCAAATTTTGGGGAGCTGGGCAGCCTTTCACTCAAAAGTCTTCAATAAAATGCCTGAATGTTTCATGCATTCAGTGAAGACCTATAAAGTAAATGTCGATTCAGGTCTTAATTATAAAGCTAAAGGTTGTGTTGCTAATAATGCCAATACTGCAGCCTGCAGACATTAATAGTTAACACATTCACTGCAGGCATTGTTCCTCTAAAGGACCTGAAATATTGATAAGTGGAGCTGATGGAGCTTGGAGGAGATGGCACACTGGCCCTTGCAATGGGCAATGGGGTGCTGGGACAACTTGGAAGAATTGGTGAGCTTTCTCTGCCACCCAAGTGCAACCTTTCCTGTACGAGCTGGATTTGCTATGGGAATAATCTGGGTTTCTATCAAATGTACAGGCCACAAAAAATGCAAAATGCTGTTCTGTTTCTTGAACTATCTGGTGATTGAAAGTGAAGGAAAGCTCAATGGAGCAGTGCCATAGGCCTGAACATCACTGCAAGACCTTAGTCCAGAGCTGCAAAGGTACTTTGGCAGGTGTAGCCAACGACAGTGCACATTAAGATTAAGGAGACACTGGTTTTCTCACATTAACTTCACAGTAACATCTGTCGTATGTGCTAAAAGGAGGAAATCTGCCCAATACACTTTTGCTGGAGAAACCACTGGTGTCACTTCAGTGTATTGAGAGGCTGAATTTCTGGCTGGCTGAGAAAAACAACTTCCAGCAATCAAAGAAATTCTGATCTATAGAGACAGATTATATGTTTGTCAATACACTGGCCTTCCCCTGAAATAATGCGAAGTTGTAATGAATTCATAACAGACAGTAAGGCTCAGCAAGAATCTTACTGACTGCACAGAGACAGCTGACTTAAAGGAGGGTGCTAACCTTGCAGCCCTTCTAATTCTATCCTTGCACCCCAGCACAACCCCAGCCACCTGCAGGCACGCTGCCTTTCCTGCTGAGCTTAGTCACGTTCTACCACCCTGCTGAACTTTAGCATGGTCAATAATGCAAATTTGAAGGGATTACAATGGTCCATCGGGCAGGGACCTGCTCCATATGGCACACCTCAGTTAGAAGCATATCCCAGAGCCTGGAGGGGGATGGCAGCTTTGCAAGGGGAGCCAGGAGGTCGAAGCACTGCCTGGGATGCAGAGCACAGGGGCCAGGACCTGCTTACCTGCGATACCGTGATGCTGCATTTCTTTGCCAGCTCTTCTTTGGCTTCTTCACTGGGGTAGGGGTTACTGAGGTGGGAGTAGAAATACTCATTCAAGATTTCCGTGGCTTGTTTACTGAAGTTACGCCTTTTCCGTCTGAAATGAGAAAAGAAAACCACAGCTGCTCTTCCAGATGCAAACAGGTCTCTGGCAGGGTCAGCTGAGTGGAAGCACCCCTCACATACCCATGCCGCAGCACACAGCAACACAACAGCACTGCCTCAGTACCCTCAATCCCTTTGGGCCAGCCCTTCGAAGGTCTGGATGCTGCTTCTGGTTCATGCCATCCAGCTCCATGTGGGTTTCACCCCACATTTGTGTGCCATGGCAGGAAACACAATGAAGCAAAAGGCAAGGCAGGGTGCTGATCTGGGCTGCCCACCTGCAGCACCTCCACAACCGCTCCTGAACCTCCACTGTTAAGTCCCTCCATCCTGACAGCAGCCTAAGGAACCTCTTCCCATTAGCAGCAGGTCAGCCAGGGCTTCTGGGTGAGCACAGTGGAAAAGGACTGGGTGGCCTCACTGCCACCGTGTCCTCACGTAGCACTCCCTGAGCTAATTGGCTTCTGTGAGCAAGTGGCTTTCAGGGCTTTGTGAGGGAGACCCATCTGTGCACCCTCCTGCTGAGAGCTGAGCAGGGCCCAGGCTCTCATGCTGCCAAGGACAGGTACTGAGGGCAGCAGCACATCCCTTGGCATGCAGGCAGCCGATGCTGCACCCTCACCAATCAGGGTACCACAGCAGCATCAGCGCAGCTGCATTGCTTTCCCTCCGAGCTGACATCGGCTGCTCTCCTTCTCCCCAGAACATCCCCACAAAAGCACCGGTTAAACATTTCCTTCAGAGCTCCCTTCCCCTCAGGGCTGGTTGCAATCAAACTGCCTGCGCCCGAGGCCAGCAGGCAGCAGAGCGCAATCCCCAGCGCTCTCTTCCAGCAGTATCACGATGCTGCTAACTACACTGTATCCTGGAGCAGGCAGACTCTCTCCCTAGAGCTATGTTTATCTCATTACTGTGCTTCCGCTCATTTTGCCTTATTTACCTTCCTCCTTTTTAAAGAAATCACTTTAAAATGCGCATCTGCAAGCTTTACCTTTCGCAGTTACTGGAGCTCTCCATAGACATTTCCTCCAACTGTTTGTAATTACCCTAATTTGCCACACCTGCCAGTGACCTCCTTGTTAATAAAATTATTTTGCTCTTGTTTAGCTCCTCGCAGCTTTCAGGTGTGAAGCAGGAGTGAGCTGCTGAAGGGAGGCTCTGCATGGTGCCTGCTGCTCATCCCTGCTCCGCCGGGCTCAGTGCCTGCTCTGCCGGGCTCTGCCAGCTGCTAGGGAAGCCCTATAGAAGGTATGAGGATGGGGACCCACATCACACCTCATCAGGGCTTCCAAAGCAATGTGGCTGTGCCCACAGACCCCCTCCTAATCCCTGTCTGCCTGCTTCCTCGCAGCCTGCTTTGGAGGCTGGTGTGCTGTGTAGCAGCACAGGGTGCCCAAGGGTGCTGCCTTCTCCTGTGCCCCAGTCAGGCAACAGCTTGTTGGGAGCCAGGCCAGCAGATCTGGCTTTCGGAAGCATCATTGTCCTTCTTACCTCGGGAATGTGCAGCTGCTGACCCAGCATCAGCCACAGCTCGTGGGCACATCCCTCCCAGAGAACTTGGCTCTTCCATTATGGGGTCAGTGTTTTGCAAGGCTGGCCTTATGCTGCGAGACAGCGGTACCAGCAGCCAGTGAAAGAACTGCGGGGGTGACAAAAGAGCCCTGTGCACCAATCTGATGTGACCCCCAGATGAGCAGGGCAAACAAGCATCGGGTAAACAAGCCCAGTCTTTGCACTACAATATTTAGAAAAGACACTGCTGATTATGAAAGCTCTGTGCAGGAACCCTCCCTTTCACAGCAGCTGCTGGGTGAAGAACAAGGGCCCTGAGTGTTTGCTGGGCCAGAGCAGCATTTTCCAGCAGGTCCCTGCCCATGAGGGGACACATTTGCCCCCCAGAAAGAGCCAGGGGCACTCGCCTCTGCCTTACCTGGCATCGAGGAACCTTGATCTTAAAATCATTACTGCTTCACAAGTACTTTGTTTGAGTTGCATCTGGATGGAGCTGAATTTTCGATGAATGATTCCCACCATCCTTTCTATCTCCTTGGGAGAAATGGGACGTGTCCGGCTCTGTTCTCTGAGAAGGTTCATCACATGTGTGGTAAATTCATTACATGCCTGCAAAGGAAGAAGAGGTTTAGAAACTGTTTTGTGCCACCCCACAAGGACACAAACGCAGACCTGGCTGTTGGGGGGAAGGCAGTGATGGGGAAGCGGTTGGGGGACCCTCACGTGGCCCTGTCCCCTCTGCACATGCACAGCTAGAGGAGCAGCTCACACACTGTTCATGGTACCCGGGACTGTCCTGCAGCAGCCAGGGGAGCTGAGAAAGCACAGCACAGCTCTTTCCATGCTTATCTCTTTCAATATCCCCACGTTCCCAGACATGGGGAGAGGAGAGGTTGGGATCAGTGCGTGTAATGACTGCAGCAGGAGGAGGATGTGAGCGGGGACCAGCACACACTGAGCAGCCAAGTGAGCAAAACCTGGGAAGGGCTGTAACCCATTGAGCCCAGGCAAGGAGCAGGCAGTGAGGACCTTTCCATGTGTGTCCCCTTAGAGGTGGGGTTCAGCAAAGCCATGCCTGAGCCTGAAGGAGGCACTGAAGGGGAGAAAGCACAAGGAGGAACCATCAGTTATCAGTCCCATTCACACAGGTGAATGGGCACAATGATATAAACACAATGATAGGAACTTCTCCAGGCTGCATCATCAACAGACACCACCAGATCCGAGCCTCCCCATGACCACATGGCTGTCATGCTGGCATCCCAGCTTCCTCCACACAGGCTGGGAGCTGCCACTAGCTCTGCTGATTTATGTCTCGCTTATCTCTCTCAAAAACAACCCCAGTGCTGCTGTCTGCTGGGCAGTGCTATGTGGTGGCCATGGGGCTCATCCCTTCCTGGGGCTGGCCTGGTGCTCGAACACATTTTGGGCACAAATCTACCCCTGTCACGAAGAGGAGAGGGGCTGGGGTCTGCAGGCAGCCAAGGCAAACTGCTCTGGACTCCCAGGACCCTCATCAGATGAAGGTGGGTGCGTGCACGGCTGGTGCCCACAGGAGGTCTGTGCATTGGCTGCACAAGGACCAACCATCCTAACACAGCACCGGGCTGTGGTCATGGCCTAGTGAGGCCACATGATTTCACTCTCATGCATCTAATGTAAAGGGTGATGAGCACGATGCTCTACAACCAGTAAATCACACGGAGGAAGTATCTCATCCAGGCCCCATACATTACATACCCGTTTGACTCTAGTTCCCCTTTTCCCTCTAAAGCCAGGTGAAAAACATCTGCATAATTTGTCTGACAACTCCATTTTGGGGGATTCTCCTGTGTTTCAATAGATGGTGTGAGGGAAAGAGTTAAAAGTGAAAAGTTTATGCATCTAAAAACTCATAATTTCCTATAACATTTGCTGAACGTCTCGCAACTTATTAAGTGAAGCCATCTATGAATGCAAATGCTGATTAGCAATTTGGCAATAGCCCAACATTCGCAGAATTCACATAGCTTTTCTTTAAACCAGTAGTTCATACATGATTAATTAGAACATCTCATTTATGTAGTGTGCACTTTAGCTCATTACTCTAAGTAAAATTCGTTAAGTATTTACATTTAGATAATTAAAATCTGGGTACACCCTTAAGAAAGATGCATACACTTCAGGCAAAGTGATTTTTTTTTCTTTACACTACTGAAAGTAAATTACAGGCTAATTTACATCCTTGCAGCACCCGTTTGGAGGCAGCGCTCTGGTGAGGCTCGGCGAGCCTTGGTGCAGGCACCCTTTGCCAGCTCATCACCGCTCCACATCAGTCACTGCTCCGCAACTTCCCCAAGCCTTTCTGAGCTCCAGGTTAAGGAGTTCAACACAGTTCATGACTGCTCCTTATCTGCATATTTTCTCTCCTTCTATTTGGACATCTCGGGCAGCAAAGCTCACAGAGGTGACCAGCCACCGCTGGAGCAGCTGGGTACCAGTGCCTGCTCCTGCCAGCATCGCTGCACGGGGACCGCATCCTTTCTGCATGTCATCTACCAAGATGCCTGGACAACCTTAGCATGCAAAAGCTCGGGTTCAGCCATCTGATCAGCAGCCAAAGCACCAGCTCTGGCTCACTGGTAAACGATGCACAGAGATAAGGTAATGCAGGCACCGAAACACAGCAACTCACTCACTGAGACAGGAGAGCAGATCTGACCATCCCAAAAATACACCTGAACCCAAAGAACATCTCCGCCACACAGCTTGCCATGTGGTCCCTTATTTGAAGATCCAGGGAATTCATTTTTAAAGTACAATAAAAATGGCAACTGTTGTATTAAAAATACTTTCAGATACGTCTTTTCTAACAGAAATATTTTTCCATGAATATAGTATCCAAAATTAGATGCTTCAAAGCTAAAATTAGTTTCTTGCTTTCAAGAAGCAAAAATCTTCCCCTGAATTTACCTGAATTGCTTGATGAGACTTCCCTTGGTTACAGCTACTCAGAGAGCCTGGGTTTAAGGTATCTTCACCAGCACCTCCCATCTGCAAAGACACTTCAGTGCAGCAGAGTGGAAGCAAGCTCAGAAGACTCTGATGCTTTGTCTTGTTTTCTCTTGTTTATTTATAGTGTCCAAGCTACTCGATCCCTTTTCCAGTTCTATTTTTCAGACCTCTGCTTGGTGCCCGAGACATTATTAATAATGTCAGGTTATAAGTGATGGCCTTGTTAACCTACTCAGAAACCTTGTAGTAGCGGGGATGCTCCTGCTAAGCCTTAATGCTTCATCAAGACTCCTCAGACAAGCGCAAGAAAAAGAGAGGAAATGGCCCAAAACAGCCTCTGTGGGGCTGGTGGTGCCTTCCAAGCAGCCACACTTCACCCCCATTTGGGGTGAATTCAGAAGACATTTGTGAACTCAAGAACCAGGCTCCCAGCTGCTCAGGGAGACCTGGGACCCTTCCAGTACTTTTGCCTACAGCAAAAAATGTATTTCAGTGTAATTATAGAAGATAGCTTTCAATATGTCATCTCTACTATAGTAGCTGTAAATTATGGAAGGAGCTGCCTGTGTACGGCCATTTCTCGCGGCGCACGGCGAAGGGAGAGCTGTGTGATGGCGTGACACACTTTCCATTTCTCTTGCTCTCTCTTTTTTTTTCTCCCCGAGTGCATTCCCTTAACTGGCAACAAATATCAGGATCAAACTCTGCCGGGAAAGCATTTCCAGGAAGCTGCTCTGGTTCCTGCTGCAGTGGGACCACAGGGGAGGTGGCAGGAGCTGCTTCAGCACAAGGCGGGTGTCCCTGCGTGGTGCTGAACTGCAGGAGGGCACCCACCTCTCCAGAACCTGCCACCTCTGCAGGCAAAGATGCAAAGTCCTGGCTGCCTCTTGGCTGTGTTGAGACAAACCGGCAGGAGACACTTTGCTGCCATGCCAGGGAAATGATCATGTTTCTGTAGAGCAGATGCGGCTGGGTGTCAGGATCAACAGGGAATTGTACATGTTTCTGATCAGCTCCACTTCTCCCTCCTTCTTAGCAGCAGCACTTGAGCATCCTCCAAAGTTTCCCGTCGTGTGGACGGATGGCTGTGACATTTCAACTGAAACCTTTGTAAATGGAGCTACAGGGCTAAAAATGCTCCTGCTTCCCCCACATCATTAAACTTATTAGAGGCAAAGGACACTTGCCAGGAAACAGCTGCAAGCACCAACCTGCAGTTGCTTTGGCCCTAGATCTACCTGCAGTCTGTGTCCCTGTGGCTTTATAAGACACACTCCTGCTGGATGGTGCTCATTAATCCCCATCCCATCGCTATGGGCTGCATACT
This sequence comes from Ara ararauna, assembly GCA_028858755.1. Classification (NCBI taxonomy): domain Eukaryota; kingdom Metazoa; phylum Chordata; class Aves; order Psittaciformes; family Psittacidae; genus Ara; species Ara ararauna. The sequence goes on from CM054384.1 coordinate 21,978,055, forward strand.
GGGGTCCTGCAGCACAAGGCCCAAGGGGCCATGCAGGATATTCAGGTTCCTTGGAAGGTGTGGGAAGGGGGGTTTTATGAGGGAGAAAAGGAGATCTGCACAAAGACCCTGTCTGTATTTGCTGTTATTTGTTCACTACTTGAACAACACTGTGAAAGAGGAAGCAGTGATGAGGCAGTGCCCCTGACACCTAAATCACACCACACCACGAGCAACTGAACCACGCCACATCACCATCACCGGAACCATGCCAGCCCCATGCCAGCCCTATGCCACCCAGGCCACAATCCTGTCAGCATCCACAGCAGGATGCTGCATGGACTGTACCAGTGGGTGCCACCACCTCAATCGTCCTCCACACTCCACCGGTGCCCCATATCCACTCTCCAGCACCCCATCACTTCCACCCACTGCTTATGCTCTGTACACCACTCAGCTGTGTCAGCATGGCCTGTCACCCACCATGCCTTTGTTTCTGGTGGTATAAAAAACCTAACCAAAGCAGCCAGGGACCTTCCAGAGGGTCCTCACAAGAAAAAAGGGAAACTCTAAAATAAGGAGTTATTGAGGCAGCCAAGCCCCACTACCCACTGGGGATGCAGAATGGGAAGGATGCAGAGGCAGAGCACAGGGCTGGGAAGGAGCCAGGCACCTCGATGCGCTCCTATCCTCACCCTCGTGTTTTCAAGTGGTTTCATGACTGCCTCTGTCTCTCTTATCACTGCCTCTGTCTCTCTTCTGTGGTTTTGGTCTGCACAGCCCAACACTTTGCCGGGATGTGCTGGGGGCAAGCACAGGACTGTCCCAGCTTAGCTCAGGAAACCACCAGCTGATGAGGTTCACTGAGCTGATTAGGCCCAGGGTTTACCAGCTTTATTAGGACACCTCTGGGAGGGGAAAATGAAGACACCGCTTGAGGCTTGCGAGGGCCAGGGGTCTTGTGCCTTTCTTCATTCCCTGTCTCCTTTAATGTTGTTCATTGCAAAACCAGAAAAGAGCAGAGGCAGAGCACTCTCTCTCCCACGGATTACAGGGGAACTGGCACAGGGCAGCCTGCACCCTATGGGCAGGAGCCACACCGCATCCAGCAGCACATGGCAAACATTCCAGGTACCACCAGCATGGCAAATGTGGCAGGTCAACAGGTGCCAGCAGTGAATGTATGCCCATGGGTCTCTGCAGCACTCTCTTCACTGCAAACAAAAACACCAAGTGCCAGGGCTCACCTGAAATGGGACCTCCCTATTCCCTATTCATAGCAGCACCTCCCAAAGCCTGGGCCAGGCACTGTGTCAGCACCTCAATTCCCGCTTCCTTGCAACCTGCTCAGGAGCCCATGGGCTGAGATCACCAGCACTGCCCTCACCCTCCCTCCCGCACTCCCCAAGTCGCCAGACCCAGCCTTGCAACACTTCATCATGGGGCACAGAAGCAGCACTGAGTGACAGGCACTCTCCTCCTCTCTCCCTCTCAAAGGGGAGAAACATGGGCTTGGGCGTTGCTTTATGCAGTTAGAGACAACAGAAAACACTCAAGACATGCAAGACATGCGCTCTGGTCCAGCGAGAGGCTCCTCAAAGCCCAGTGGACTCCAAGCATGGCTTTTTTAGGGGGGAAAGGGACAGGGAAAGGGAGTAGGGATGTGGTTTGGAGCGGGGCAGCGGCGGGCGCTCGCAAGCAGAGGCGTGGAGGAGAGCAGCGGCAGGTACATGTACAACTGAGAGGCTGATGTCTGACCTGTTCATATTTCTCCAGCTCTGTGTGATAGATTTGTCTGATCTGGGTCAATTTGGCTCTGTAATCTGAGTGTTCAATAGAGTTATCTGAAGACCCTCCAGAGGCTGCTGCGGCTGCAGCTGCTGCCGCCGATCCCCCACCTTTCTCCGGACCTGAGACTCCTTCTGCCAGAAGCATATTGTCTAGTCTCATTAGCTGGGGATCGGGAGGGTCTTCCTCCTGGGCTCCTCGGATGCTCAAACCTTGGGCAGAAAAGAGAGAACAAGAGAAAACACAGTCAGTATTTCTCACATCTGCCCGGCCGCTGCCCGCTCGCTGCACGCCTGAGAGGAGCCCTCCTGCCCCATGGGGCCATGGGGACCAGCCCTGCCATGGAGAGATGTACAGAGACATACATCTTCCATTTGTTTTCCAAGACATAGCTGCATCTATGCACATTCATTCATGCACGCTCATTATCCTATACATTATATCATTTTGATGCAAGTGTGGTAAAAGTATGTGCATTATTTATTTGGAAGTAATTGATTTGCTTCTCATTTCCTTTCAAATGGATCTAAGCACCAAGTTAGTCTTACGGAGACTTGTACCACTGGATTCCATCCCTCCTATGAGGTCCAAAATGCCTGGGGAAAAAGCTGTCACTCACTCCTCAACTACAGGAGACTTCAGGCAAAAGACAGGGAGATGCTGTGGTTCCCACCAGCACAAATCCCACAGGTGCAGCCACTTCCATGCATGCCGTGGACTCCAGCTCCACACACACAGAGCTGAAATTCCACATCGGAGGAGGGAAACAGTGGAGACAGAACTGGGATCATCACCTCAGGAATGGCCACAGTGGGAACAGGGTGCAGAGGCTGCGGTGGCTGCTCACAAACTGAGGATAGACAAGAAGGGATGAAACTTCCCAATGCCATGCAGGGATTTGGCTGCTATCACCACACTGGGATACTGAGTGTGTGTTTAAAATCAACAGCACTTCTGCATTGTATTGTTGGGAACATTTTAAATCTCATTTTTGTTTCAAATGGAGAATTTCCGAAGCGATGCTCCGTCAGCAGCCTTTCCTGTGTCCTATAGATCAAGGCTGACAATTTGTAAGTTTAATCAGGTCATGCAGGCCCGGTGCCAAGCTGCTTCCAACAGTGCCAGAAAGAAAGTTTAAAACTAATTACAGTAGTACGAGAATCACTAGAGCCGTTGCTTCTTGATTCAACATTCCCATTAGATGTGCACCTCAACCATGTCCATCCCAACCCAATTAACCTCTTTAAATCTGTTTAGGAGCAGGTATTCGTGCTCTGGATCGAGTCTGCCCCGTGTGTGTCCATCTCTGCTCCAAACGGGCTGCACCAGACGTGGCAGCACCATCCACAGCTGCCACACACGCAGCTGAGCACCAGTGATGCTGCTGCCAATGCCAGCCGGGAACAGCAGGCACTCCATACAAACAGATCCCACCCTCTGCGTCCTAAACCCCACACACAGCAGGTGGTGACCTCCTGACAGGACAACCTTCCAGAAAGCACGGTGTTAGTTTGGCTCTAAAATACACGTTTTAAACCTGTCCCTTCCATTTAAAACTATAATTCCGTATAATTTCATGGGAATAATAAAAATGTCTCATCAGCTCTTTAAATTATTTCTGTTGCCTGCTCAGAGGTCCACAGATGAGCACGGTTTGACAACACCATGCATGGTCCCAGCACATCCCTGGCTGGCACACGTGGGCTGGGGACAGCCCTGGCACAGCTCCGGCCAGGAAGGGTGATGCCACAGTCAGGGGTCCCCACGGCAGGAAGGGAGATGATTCCCAGCCAAGGGAACCCTGCGCTCAGCTCAGCTGTGGCGGAGCCAGCATGGCTCTATTGGGAATGGTCCATCCCTTGCTCTCTCCTTCCCCTTGGACTCACTGCAGTGCCGATAACACAGGGATGGTTTTTCTGTATTGTTTTGGTGAGCGGCTCCTCCTGTTTATCTTATTCCTCCTCTGCTCTGGTGTAAGGGTGTGTAACAACGTTCTGGGTTTAATCCACTCCAGCTCCCATTTCCTTCTCATGAATGACTTCTGTTGTTTCTCCTTTTTGCTTCTGGACCACTTCTCAATTCATGTTTCCGGTGCTCTATTCCAGCTGGTTTTCCCCAGCTGCATTTCTGCTATGAAACTCATCCACCCTCCCCGTCTTACAGCAGCAATCTCACTCTGCTCCCCTGATGCTGAGAGATGCCAGGCCAAAATCTGCAGTAGAATAATTTGGTACAGTTGCTGCGATTTCTGCATCATTTACTTCCATGAACAGGCCAGAGATTAAAGGGCTTTGTCCAAAATGACACTATCCATCCAGGCTTAAATTAATATTCAAAATCCCCAACCTTCCTTGTATAAATCTGACCAAGGACAGCAAGCATTCCCCAAGGTTTAAATGCAAAAGCTGGTGTCTACACCGGAGACTGAAGGAGCTGGTGAGAGGCCCTGAAGTACAGGAAGAAATTCAGTGAATAAGGACAATGATGAAGCCACTAAGGTACCTCACACACAACCCCAATGCATCTCTGGAGCTGGTGACAGAGGGGTTGGCATATTGTGTTCATCTTAATATTAAGGAACAATCCCACATCCAGAGGCTCCAGTCCAGAGCGCATGAGCCTGCAGACAACCCGCAGACAACCCACAGACAAAGGAATGACTAAGTGTGTGTGTGTGGATATAACATTTGTTTTGCCCCTGAGTGAGACGCATCATTCATTTGAATGGCAAAGCCACAAGTTGATTAACTGTTTCTAACAAGAATTAAGCTGTGTGTTAATTCAGATCTTTCCTTATGAACTATACAAAGCAGATAGGCACAACTAATAGGGTCTGGTGTCCCTGGGGGCAGGGGACAGTAAAACTGATGAACTCCTCTGCAGTCAGTGAAACATGTAGCTCTTTGGCAAGTTGCAGAGGCTGCCTCAACTGTGGGTGGAGAGCTTTTAATGTTCTCTGATAACAGGAGAGCATCTCCTGGGCTCCTCAGCAGGGAGGAGCACTCACTATCCACTGGCAACACGTCCACTCCTCCCAGCACCTGCCTTTATAAATTACTCTTCGTTTGAATACAGTGATAATATATGTATTTTTTGACATATAAGCTCGCACTCAGTGGCTATTGTTTCCCTTTTTTATTCCTCAGTATATCAACCTATGAGTTTATTACTGTTTAGCTCACTGACCTTTCAATGCATCGTGGAATTAAGGTGCAGAGCGGACGGGAAAGAACACAACAATACATCACTTCCAGCGAGCTACCGGCGCGCTAATGGCAGCGGATGTGCGAGGGCCCTGGCGCGGCAGCACGCTGACCAGCACCAAACCCCCATCAATAACCTGCTCGGAGGGAAGGTTCTGCCTTGGAGAAGTATTACCATGGTCCACTATTGTTCACTAATGCCTTATGGGCATTTGGGTCTGCACAGTATTTAAAATCCAGCATCCTTGGTGACAATAGCGCGCTATAAGTTAATAAAAAGCATGTGCGCTACTGATTTTAATCTGCTTATAACTACAACGCTCATTTCAGTATCTCGATGATTTAGACAAATCACATAAACAGACACTAAAACATTGTTTAACAATGAACTTGGCTTTGTTATAAGACCACAGTTTTAGCATATCTTTCAGCAAATCGTAATTAGCTGTCTTTCAACATGCTGTGCACCTGCCCCCACACATAATAGACGAGAGCATCTGCATAGACTACTGCATTCAGAGGCCAATAAATAAATTGCAGGTCAAAATTATTACAAAGCTTTCTTCGAATAAACCCATCTCCTTCACAATACAAAGCTGCAGATATGAAAAGTACCTAAAGCCCACTCAAATGGTATGATTACAGGGGCCGTTGGAGTTTAATAATCTGACTGTAATTCAGGCATTTTCAACAGCTCATTAAGGGTTCATTAATATATGGGCAAGCTTTTGAATTATAAATAAGCAGATTAGAAACCTGCAGTGTCTGAACTGTACAATAGTATCCCCGCCAGCAGAGTAACACTGCAAACACGACGATGGGCTGACCCGGCAGAGGCGAGGTGCAGAGTGTTGCATCACCCCCTGCCTCCTCCATCCCATTTATTCCACCTATAAAGAGTGCTGCCCCTTCCCTGTGGCAACTCCCTGAGCTTGCGAGCACCTCAGCCGTCAGTGAGAAGGTCCCCATAGGGTCTTGGCCCCCCACATGTGAAAGCAAAGTTGATGCTGTGATGAACTCATTTTACACACCACAGGGAGAAGCAGCAGGGCCTGGGTGCGTGGAGGATCCCTGTTTCACTGCTGGCCATGGAGCAAACCCACCCATGGGTTCCACCCAGCACCCCACCAACCCTCTGGTCGTGAGTGCCAACAGCCATTGGGCACACATCAAAGGGAGCTTCAGGACCCATCCCTGCAGGAATGCTGCATCCCCATCAGTGTTCAAGGCTAGGTTGGAGCAACCTGCTCCAGGGGAAGGTGTCCCTACCCACGTCAGGCAGTTGGAACTGGATGAGCTTAAGGTCATTTCCAACCCAAATCACTCTACAATGATGCAACGGTAGCACTGCAACTGCTGCTCTGCTGCCCCTTTGTCTCCGGGGTGAGAACAGCCCTGGTGGCAGGAGGCGCCGGCAGCCTGGCACAGCAGTGTGGGCTAATGTCACTCTCACTCCTACTTAAGGTGACTGCGTGGTGTGTGCACGTTTTTCATGTCAGGTATATTAAATATAACACGACGATGCACTGCACATTTCCACGCCAACCTAGTTGTCACTTTCGCTTGACTCATTCTCTATTGAGGAAAAATGCAGCACTGGGAATTTACAAGGCTTTTCAGTTAAATGGACATAAATCACAGGTTTCATTCAAACCGAATAATCACTGGCCATAAAGAGCTACTTGTCTCTTACCATATATTACAGTGAAGTTCCTGTGAGCAATAATGCAGCCATTCATGGCAAAGAAAAACAGAGCGAGACATTAAGAGCTGACATGTAATCCTGTTAGGAGCTTGACGTGGAGAGCGCGCCTGACATTTTTATCATATATGTCCATTTCTATTTGGAAAATCAGAATAATAAAAATGATTACTCCGCTGCCCAAACCTACCCTCCTAAAGCAGCCCGGCGAGATTTGTTTACATGCCGGGAAACTGCTTACTACGAATTCATAAATCTCTGATTCTGAAGCATTTCCCCTGATGTTTGAATTGAAGATATGACTAGAAAGATTCCCTGTAATACTCTTCCACACCTCCATTTCCTTCACTACCAACACATAAACTGTCAATCCTCGGCTTTATTACATTCCCCTTCATTATACGGCTGCTGGCAGGATGCCTGCTTCCAACCTAACTTTCTTCCTCACCCACAAGAAAAAAATGGGTTGATGACCTTTGCTAAAGGTTCAATAAAAAATAGGGTGGATGCTAATAAAAACTAATTAGTGTCTTTGTCTCTATGCAGGACGCAGACGTCAGAGAGCAGCAGCCTGGATTTATAGAGGTCTTGGGCTTTCCTTAGAGGCACTGGGAAAAGTTAAAAGGAAATTTATTAGTTTGGGGGAAAAAAAATTCTATTAAAAACAAAGGTGGTTGTGCGAAGAAAAGCCTCATTCCAGAATATTGCAGAGATGCTGTTAAAGGGAGAAGGAGCACGGAAAGAGATGTGTCTTTATTTTAGACAGATGGGGGGGTCAGGAGAGGCCGTCCCCACAGCAGGAGATGCTCTTGGTATCCCATGCACTGCTGCCACTGCTCCTGTCCCACACCTGGTCTGAGTGGCCCAGGCTAATTCGGTGAATGGACAGATCCCTGTCTGGCGCTGTAACCATGTCACCCCATGCTGCACAGCTCAGGATGTCCCCCTTCCCACATGGGACCACAGATGTAAATGTAGATGTGACACGAAGAGGGGTTTGACCCCGAGCCGAGGCGAGCCTGGTCGCACCCAGCACAACCCCAGCATGGCACAGCCCTGGCATGGCTCCCTGCTCCTCCCAGCACCCATGGGGTCCATCCATTGCTGCACCAGTGGCCAAGGGAAAGGCCAAGCCCATGGTGCAGCTCCTATGGACACCATCACCTTTTGACATCCCCATGCTCAGCACAGCAGGAACAGGGCCATAGGGGCCACATAGGATGTGGCTGACAGATCCCTGTTCCCCCTCATAAGCACCCCTCACACCAGGGTCCCTGAGCCCCAACCAGCCCAAATTTCTGTACCTCTCTCCCCATTGTGGCTTATGTCCTCATGGACCTCACAGAGCTTCCAAGAGCAAATACCACATGCAGAAGGAGGCGCCTTTACCACAGCTCATGTTCAAACATTGTGGTGTTATAATCTTAAATAAGATGGATAGATACCGAGCACTGCATCCAGCAGCTAAAAGTGAGCCCCATAACGTTTGAACACCCTTCACATGAAAATGCAGTAATATACATTCCTTCAAGCTACTGTGTGTCCAACCTAAATATCATCAGTATGAAAGTTTACAGCCTTGAAATAAAAAAAATGTCCACAACAGAAACAAATCTTTCCTGTGATTACAACTTTTATCAGATTTATGGCCCAGCGCTCTACTTTCCATAGAAAATATGAAATAACTTTTTATAGAAAATATGAAATAACTGGTATTTTTATAAATTGAGTTCTTGCTACAGATTTTATGTTGGCTACATTTATTTCCCGCTGTAAATTATGTCTAAGTTTGTGCAGTTTTACTGCATTGTCTCTCTTCTTACTTTTTTACAGATCTCTGCGTTTCTGATTCCATTTTCTCCTTTTGGATAGTCCTATTTTTCTTGCTTACTTTTGACTTGCACTTAGTGCTAAAATGTCAGTCTTATTTGTGCTCAGCCTGAGGAAGCAAAGTACTCGATAGCTCCTCATCACTGCCCCTCCGCGCTCCAGAGGCCACTTCCAAAGCAAGGATGTAGGCAGGGAGGAAAGCGAAGGAAGGACCCGGTTCAGGGAGTTAATTACATTTGCTGGAGTGATCCAGATTCATTTGCAATCCTGAGCAGAGACTGCTTTGACTTTTCTGCAGCTGTTTGTGTAATGATTTCCCAGCACATGGTTCAGAAACTACATCAAGGCACTGGAGATGGCATCACAGCATTTCCACAATGCACACTTTAATAATGCTGATTCTACAAATGCACACTTTAATAATGCTGATTCTACAAATGAACACTTACACTTAGTGCTATTCCTGCATTGTGCCTGGTCAAGGACTTCTCAGTCTTTATATTCTAAGAAGGATGTAACTGTATTGACCTACGTATGAAAATGCACTGAACCTAAAGAGAGCAGGCAGATGTGGTTCTGTTAATGGAGAATCTCCCCTTGGCAACTGTGCAACCACCACGTAAAGATGGCAAGCACAGACCTTCCCCAGGAAGGAAGAAAATACTGCACCCCAATTCCAGGTAAAACCACCAGATTTGCTTAGCCATGGACTTAACGGATCTCCATAAACTTCACCCATAAATCCCTCATGGCAAAAGGATGCTTCATGGACTGGATAATTCACTTGACTTCTTTTTGCACTTTTTCCCCCTCCACCACTGCAGCCATCTTACTTCTCCATCTTACAGAATGTTCCCAATATAGAACATGGACTGCATGTGCTGTAACCAAACAGAGGGGCTGGAATTCCCCACATCACAATGAGTGGCTTGTCCCACGTGTAGCACTAGCATGGCCTGAGTGCCATTGTTGCTGGCAGGACACATGCATGTAACAGCATGACACAAGGTTTTATTTGCATTATTATAAAGGGCACAGGCTGGCTTTATGGAGTGGGCTGTGTGGCACATGGCAGATTAGGGAAGTGGAAAGCCACCACGTGCCCCTTGTGATGCTGTTTAGTGGGTTCTGGAAGCAGCCTGGTACCACTATCACTGAATTCAAGAATGGTTTGGGTTGGAAGGGACCTTAAAGCTCATCCAGTTCCAACCCCCTGCCACAGGCAGGGATATCTTCCACGGGCAGCGACACCTTCCATTAGACCAGGTTGCTCCAGATCATGAGTAAAGCCCCAAGACCTTGCAAAGCGATGCTGCAGTCAGGCTCCCGGTGATGTGGCTGTGCCATGTGCCCAGTGTCCCCAAAAGCAAGGGGGCTGCAGTGAGCAGGATGACATGGGCTGCTTGGCCCGGTCCTGGTGGAGCATCAGGCAAGTGAGGTCTCTGCTTGCAATAACGCACACTTATGTAAAAATATGATCAAAGTTTTATACATGTAGAATTTCCTCACAATAAATCACATAAATGGGTATCTACACTGGGTAATAAAACTGAACAGATTCTAAACTGATCGGTAAAGTTGCTCATAAATTGTTGTTTTTAGCAAGCTGTAAACAAAAGCTGTATAAATACCAAGTGAGCCTTTTAATGGAACTAGGTGCACAGGGAAGTGCTCCAGCTGCTCTGCTTTCAGAGAAGATGCACTGGCTTTGGACAATGTTGGGAACTCTTCCGTTATTGCCCAGCATAAACATTAGATCTCCTACTTGATATACTGGCAACAAAGGGAGAGGAAGGAGCAGGAATAAATGCTGCCGACTTTGTTGTCTCTCATGGTGTTCTCCTTGCCGAGGTTTTACATGCCATTATGTACCTGCAGTTTGATGGGGCTGTGAGAAGCACATCTCAGCGCTGTATTTTATTTAATTGCATTTCAACAAAACAAAGAAAGCACATAGACATTCATGCAAACCATGCACTAAAGGTAATGCTTACCTGGAAGGGACAGAAACTATGTGAGATTCCCAGCCCAGAAATCACGGGAGAACACACTGCAAATTCTCGTCTTTTCCCTCCGTTTCAGAACGAAACAGAAAGGATCATTTTAGCTGCCTGTCCGGAGGTGAAACACCCAGCCAGTGAGCCCCCAGCATGGCACCCAGAGTTTAGGTTACCAGCACCGAGGACTTGGAACCTGCCAGGGAATATAGCCCTTCCCAGAGCAGGTGCTTCAGGTGGTAAAGGCAGAGATGTCAGCTTTGATTTGAGCTAACAGAAAGGAATCTTTGGATGGAAAAGCTCCAGGACCTTTGAATTAAATGAAAGACCAGAACACTCCACAGAATGTCTGCAATAACAGTCTCTACAGAAAATTATGAGGAACTACATAAATCCACCCTCTTCCTCTTCACACAGGCTCATTAAAGCAGTACTGACTCTCTGGGCAGCTATAATTCTGCTGAGTGATACCCTGGAATCACCCTGTCAATACCCAGTGGTGTGCTGCCTCTCCAACTATCTGTGCCCCTAATATTCCTCTCTTTGATGGGATTTGCTGACCTTTAATCTGATGCTAGTTTACTCTCATCACTGAAGTGCAAGTCAGAGAGCAATAAAACGGCAACCTCACTGATTCAAAAGGGAGAGCTAAAGCGCCACTAACTGTGAATCTAACCTTTTGTAATGGCTCTCCCCTTAAAAGGAGAAACATGAAGTGCAAGGCAGCTAAAACAAACAATATTTAATGCTGACTACAAGATTTATTGCAGCCCTCTTTGCATGAGTACTAAATTGGAATTTCAGGGCTGTAAACTGAGGAAGAGGAGAGGGACAGACAGTGGAGATGGAGCCATGGCCACACACAGAACCTTACCTACTCCATGGGCACCACTGGCACCAAACAGAGCAGGGCATCCACATCCAAAAGGTGCACATAGTGATGTGGGTGGGGGACAGCCTGAGCAGAGAGACCTAACCCCAAAAGGCCAAATGGGCCCTGAGCAGCGCAGGGATGTGACAAGCATCAGCTGCGTTACCAATGCGAGAGAGATGCATGCACAGGCATGCGTGAGCATCCTCTGCTGGGGAGCCCAGCACTGGAACTGGTGCTGGATAACCCTGGGGAGCAGCTCCAGGCCCTGCAGTGCACTGCTGAAACACAGAGCTGACCAAACCTCGCACCACCCCGTGCAAAGCAACCATAGAGTCATCATGGCCCTTAACCATGAGCTGGGGACACCAAAAACCAAGAGACCATATGCTCAAGAGGGTACAGGGTGAGGCTGCCCACCCAGATGTTCCTGGGCACAGGCAGCAGGGGCAGAGGAGGGATGGGGAGCAGTTTGTCCTGATTGAACCCCCCCAGCTGTGTGACCCCCACAGTGGGTCTCCCTGGGAGGAGGCGCTGGTTAGCACATGTCTGTTGTAAGAGACAAATCGAGTGGAAATAAAGGTTATTCTCAAACTGCTGATGCTTTTCCCCCAAGGAGCCGCTGGGGGCTGTCGCATGGCCTCTCCTATCCTTATCCCTGAGTATGGGGCAGCTTCAGCCCTCAGCTGAGCCAGGGTCCCCTTGTTCAGCAGCATCATTGACGCAATGATCAGCAAAGAGCTGGAAAACAGCCTGTCTGTACACATACTGCACAACACCTCCAATGGTCTTTTATTTATTCCATAAACTGCAGGAAATCACAACATGAGCCATATCTTCCAATGGGTCCACACGCAGATGAACACCATGATCTTGTCACTGCCTCCAAAGTGACTGTTCCCATGGCCAGCACTGAGAGAGGAGTGAGACCAGTACCTCCAATGGCAAGCTGGTGGAGTCTGTGCACGAAGCGAGCAAATAAAGGAGACAAATCTCTCATGTTGTATACACACAGATCAACAGAAAACACACTGAAGTCACATCACAAAGTAAAAGAGAAATTATTGCATAACAAATTTCTCTCTGGGGAAAATAAAGACTGACAGCTTTGGGTTTAACAGGTGCTGCTAGAAGACGAGCTACTTATTAATACTGCTAGGAAGGAAAAGGATGATAAAAACTATAATGTGATTAATTATTTATGTTTACAAGCATGATTTTTAAGAGGTACAGTTTGTCATGCGAATCGCTTGGTCTGGTTCCACTCCACACCCCAGAACATGCCTGAGGCTCTGCACAACATGTGTAGCCATTACTAGGCCACTGATGGGGCAGCAGACCCATGGTCCAGGTGCTGGTGTATGGTCCCATCCCTACATCTCCTCCCCGCTTCCACAGCATGGGTTTCACTGCCATTGACTAACGCATTGGCAGCATTTTCATACGGGGAAGAGACTGAAACAGAAGTTCCTCATGAGCATAAAAGCTATGTAAGCTCTTGCAGCCATTCTCCTGGTGCGACTCCATTTGCAGGCAAACCAAAGGTAGGGCAAAGGAGGTAAGACCCCACAGTGGTCCCTGGTCCCCCTCCAATTTGGAAGCGCTGCTGGTCCCTATGGAGATGCAGAGTGCAGTGACCAATGCTATGGCATCAGCATCGCCAAAGCAGGCACAGATTTACATATAGCAATTACTGCACAAAACACCACCCAGCACTCCTGAAAGGAAAATTGAAGCGTACATTTGCAGAAACTCACAAAGACAGACTTTGTCAAACCTAAGAGGCGCTGATAAGGGGAGAGCTTTTATAAGGGATACGAAGAGATGCATCAGACGAGAGCAAGGCTGAATACAAAACAGTATTAGTATAAAAAAGAACAAAGAAAAGGCCTGCTCCGTGTAAGAACTGGTAATACATTAAAAATTTAAAACCTGGCACGACAAATCTGGATACTCCCTGCAGAAGACAACTGATATTAATGAACAGGCCTGTGCATTCATTGTCTGCGATCCCAGAGGAAAAAAATAATGCTGGTTACACTGAATTTCTTAAAGAGAAATTCTTCTTTGTGCAAACAGCTCCTCCACCAAACCACCAGACTGCTCCTGGCTAAAGACGTTCACCTGCCCAAGCCCTGGGTTCACCTGAGGGTACCTCATTTCTCCATACAATTCCACAGCATGGGGCTTCCCCCATCAGCATTTATTTATTCAAGGCCTTGGATCAACCACCCCTCTCAGCCCCAGATAAAGCAGCTCCCTCAGGACAAAGAGGGGTTTGGCTCCTGCAACATTTGGTCTGGCAGCACTCAAGAAAGGCCAAAGGAAAGACAGCTCGGGGCTGCCTTGTGTCCATGGGCTCCTGGAACACCTAGCTTGGATTCAGGGCTTGGTGTCACTTCTGTGGCCAGGAAACCATAACCAGGCAGCTGGGAAATGCCAAACACTGCACATACTTCTCCACTAATGGACACAACATCAACAGTTATCTAGCTTGTAATAAAGAGCAGGAGAAGCACTCGGCTGGCAAGTGGAATGTGAAAGTCTCCCTAAGGAAAACTTGGTAAGTTGTGTTGTAAGACTCAGATGGCCCCAAAGCCAGTCAGCTCCACAAAGCATGTCATGAAGGTGTTAACATAAACCAAAACAATATGTAAATTATAGAAGTGTAAATCAAACGATGGGGAGAGGGCTGCAGTTTGGAAGGAGGTAGCCAGGGGCAGCCAGGACACCGAGCTCAGTGACATACAGATGGCTCAGCCCCTTGGCCAAGCTGGGTCACAGTGGTGATGCTGCTCCTAGTCCCCTGAGGGCTGTTCCCAAGCTCCAGCTTATCCTGTCCCGTCTCAAAGCCCATATGGATCTTCAGTGGTAGCAGCTTTGGGAGCACCCCATCGCTGTAATGCAGTGCAAACCCTGGGGACACCCAGTGAGCACCCAAGGCTGATGGTGCCCATTGCTTTGTATGTACCTGCTGCAGAGTCCTTTTGGCCACAGAAGCGAGCCGGGACAGGTCCAGGAGCAGTGCTGGGTGCTGAGGGATGGAGCAGCAGCCTGCTGTTCATTGACTCCAAATAGCACTTCCCTTCCCTGTAAGGCTTTGGTGCTGTGGAACAGCCACACACTTGAGCGCACACAGCACAAGCCTCATTGTTATTGCTGTCGATGCTGCACTCCTTAGGTGCCTGGGTGTTTGGGTGGAAGCCTACCTGCCTGCAGCAACATGAGGTGGGAGAAGCTGGGGGTATCAGCAGTTTATACCAGGGTCACCCATGCAACACGCAATTATGCTGGGGTGAAATGTGTTACAGGGAATGCCTCAAGTTTTAAACTGTCATTAGAATATCGTGGCCTGGTTTTGACAATACAGCAGTGCTTCTAATGATCTTTAAGGTAATCCACTATTCAGACCCCAAGCAAAAGATGCAAATGTACCACTGAAAGCTCCTTATTAAATACCCACAGGCTACAGTTCTGTACAATAAGTGGTCCAGGTCTTTTTAGAACATCCTAATTAGATGAACAGAGATGCAGAAAAATGCAAAACCAGGTCATGCAGCAAAAATGCTGGGGGGGGGGGCTGAAAAAAGCTGCAAAACAACCTCCCCCCAAACCCCTCATTAAATACCCTCCCCCACACTGCATCCCTTATTAAAACTCTTGCAGTGTGATGAAGTGGAGTCCAAAAGCTTCCTGCCCACCACCATCCCCAAAATAGAGGTGACTGTTATTGTTAAAGTTAAGTTTTCAGTTTATTGCCAGGGATATGTCTAAGTGATGATATAAATAATACTATGAATAATACATTAAGCAAAAACCCAATCTGAAATTAAATTTGCCTTGGGTTATCTCCTTTTTTACTATATACATACAGAATTATTATGTGCTAGGGGAAAAAAAAAAAAGAAAGCTAATATCAAGGTAACGCTTTTTCCCCTTTGAAAGTAGCGAAGAATTGCTACCCCTGCAAAGCTGCTGTCTTACACCAGAGACATCAGGGCAGAACTTCTCCTGGACATAAGGGGATAAACTTGGAGACAGGTTTCAGGGCTGACTGGAAAGATTCTTTTTGACACGTCTCAAGCAGAGATGTTTGCTCTGGCCTGGCATGTGAAGGAACACGCAGCATCATTTGCAGGTGCACTGATGTCCGTCAGACCCTCCTTCCTGGCCTCACTGGGGTAATTTACTTTCAGTGCTGGGAGCTGGTCTTACATTTATTTGATCGTTATGTCTCCAATTTAGCTCAGATGAGGACCAGCCTTTTACTCACTGGCTGCTTAGCATTTAGCACTGACCTCGCTTTGATTTCCAAAACATTCCCACCATGGCCAGCATTAGCAGAACAGGAATTAACCAGGCTCAAGACTGATGAAATCCAAACCATATCTGGAGACCAGACAAAGGAGAGAAGCTGAGACAGTGAATGGGGCTGTGCTCTGAGCCCAGGCACCAAGGTCTCTGCCCCAGCCCTATGCCAAAATTGCAGCATGATTTTAGACAAACCACTTCTTCTCGTCATGCCCCGGTTTCTTCAGGCTGTGGTACGTGGGTCACTCTACAAAATCCTGAGGAGTCCTGACTAAAAAGCACTAGGATCTAGGGCCTTAAAAAGATATCGGCACTTATTTCCAACCAACCCCATCTCTGACCACAGAGCCACAAGGCAACGGATGGGGACTGGAGATCTCCTGAACTAGCACATTCATCTGTCAGGTCCTTCGAGTGACTCCCCATGCCACCAGGGATGTGCATCCTGCTGTCAATCTGCTGCTAAAGCACTCCAAATACCAGGCACTAGTGCAAATTATGGCCATTCACAGGTCGGTTTTGTCATGTGAACATCAGTACAAAGGCAACCAACTGAGACCAAAAAACCTCATTTCCTGAATTCTAACAGAAAAAATTTGGGCAACCGATTACAAAGTCTGTGAAACTGCAGAAAGGGCAATCTGCTCTGCTCCCATGGCAGCCAGCCACAGCACTGACAACTGGGTCAGCTTAGGTGGGGACATTTGCATTCACTATACATCCATGGGTGTTTCCATAGTGCAAAGTGTAAGGTCTTTGGTGCCCTCTCCCCATGCTCTGGTCTGTGGCCACTGGCAGCCTTGGGAAGGAGAAGCTCTGACCCTCCAGCACATCAGCTCTGCAGGGCAACAGGCATCGCCTTGGCTTCCGTCTTGAATTCCTGAGCCTGGGAGTGACACTGGGAAAGAAATGGTTAATGCACTAATTACCATAATTAAGAGTTGCCAATTTAATTATAGCTGAGAATATTAATGCTGTAACATTTGTTGGAGTGCAGAAAACAAACCTTTAATGCACAGACTTTGTTCGCAAACATCTAACGGAGCCCTCCTCCACTTCGCTTGGTGCTTCAGTGCTGACACAACAGCGATAGGTTCAGATTGAAGAACTTGTCAGCAATCAGGCAGGAGGAGGCTAATTAGCTGGCAGGTTAATAAGTGTGATGGCTCTTGACAGCATTTTGTTACAGCCTCTACTGTATTTAAACAATAAATGATTATTACTTAAACACAGTGGAGACAGTCTTATTAGGGGAGCTAGACCATATATTTATTTTCATAAAAATGAGAGTAATGCCTGACTGTAAAGAAGAAAATGCAACGTTTTGGGCTGATTACAGCCTCACCTCTGAATCCCCAAGGTATCTTGCCAGAGGAGGAGAGCAACGGGTTTAGAAGTCCTCATGCTCTCCACAAGAAGGCATGAAACACTAGCACCAAAGGTCTGAAGCCCAAGTGGCTATAGAACATGAACAGCAGTGATGCCATTTAAAGCGCTTCCTTGCTCGCCAGCCACAACAAAACACACAGACCAAATTCCTCCTGATTTTCACCCTGCATTTTTAGCCTCAGGCTCTATGTGCGATAGGTGCCAGGGTTTTGCCATCCCCACAGTCCTCAGGGTTCAGTCTGGGCTCTGTATTTTACTTCCTTTGGCAACTGGGATTTGGAAACAGGTGGTGAAGAAGAGGAATAGCTCTGTGGAGAGATTAACCCATTTCTCTGTCCGGTTAAGGAGGGAAGTGGGACACCTTACAGCACTCTTGTAATCCATAAACATAATGAGAATGAGAAGGAAAGTGTCTACATCCGAAAAATCCAGAAGCATGGAAAAGCAGTGCCTTTCCTGCAGAAAAGGCAGGCAGGAATGAGCCACTGGCTGGAGTATGAACTGTATTTACAGGACAGGCAATTGCAAATGTGTGTCCAGAAAAACCTTCTCTGAAGAGAATTAAATTGAATCCATGGCTGTGTAATAATAAGGGAGGGTTATTTCAATTTAATATTTAGTGTTCCCTAGGAATTTGTACATAAACATGGAAGAAACAAAAGGCCTCACCTGCTGAGACTAATACCATTCTCGAAATTATTTTTGCATACATGAAAATGATTTGTGCCCCTCAGCGCTGCTGCTGAACACGTGAATGAAAGCAGAAACAGCAGTGAACTCCTCAAATCCTGCCTAACCCTCCACACTGCATTCTACATAGTTAAGACTCAGAATCCCACCAGCTAAGTAACATGGAGCAGCAGCAAATGGCTGATACCAACAGCACCAGGTAAATGCAGATGCTTGTGGCTCATCAGTATACAAACCGTGTTAGTCCAATGGCACCATGGGGCTAAAAGAGCAAAGGAGTGAACTGAGGGCCCAGCAAGTGCTGGGGCTCACTCAGTGCAGCAGGTTGGCAGTGCCTGGGAAAGCTGGGGGGGGAAGAGGCAGATTCCCTGGCGAGCCTCCCAGCTCCCACCAGCAGCGCTGGGGATGCTGAGCGAGAGCCCTGGCAGCAGAAATGAAGCTTGAATCCCCAAAGCCTGGCCTCAAATTCCTGGGGATAAACTCTAATTACAGAGAGGCACCTGGAATTCCGAGCCACATCCTGAGCTCCTCACGGTATAAGCAGAGCCCGCAGACAGCTCGCTCATATCATCCCGTGCGTGAGTGCTCATCATGTATGGCCCCAGCATCGATACAAAGCATAAAGTCACATCAAGCCCAAATTAAACCTGCATTTTGTGAGCTTTGCCAACAAGGCAGACTCCTTTTCAGACCTGAGGACCTACAGATCACACCACAGTGCTAAATATTGATAGGTTTGTAAATGTACAGAGCTCTGAAACAAGACAAAAGTTTCCCTACAAAGCTGCTGAACGCCTCCACTTGAAAGGGTTCATCCAAATTTCAATGTCTTACATTAAAATATTAACGGTGTTTGATAGAGCAATTGCAGCCCAACGCCATCCCAGGAAAAGCTGGCATCTGGCAAAAATCACCACACTCTCCAGCTGTTTAAATGAGAATATTCTTCAGTCTGAAAAATTATTTATAGAGGGTTTTTTTACTACCCTTGTATACTGCAATGTTATTTCCTTTCCCACACACTAGCAAAGTCCATTTTCACAACTGCTATAAAGCGGCATGTTCACAGCTAGTAAAACAACTCAATAAATAGCCTCACGAAGCTATAGCTGTCTCATATCCTTTCCTCAATAAAAACAGAGGTGAACTGCTTATTTTCAGCAGCACACTATAAGAAGACAGAAGCATTATGACTGCTCATACATTCTGACTATCATTTGCCACAAGCTATATCTGTCAGCATTAAATAAAGCTGCATTATAAATGTAAACAAAACACCCACATCTACAAAATGAGCTGTCCGCCATTGCTAGAGGCATGAATTGAACCTGCTTATTGACTCAGCTTGCTCTTTTTATTTATTCTCCTACAAAGACATGCATTTACTTTACCCTACAAGCATAGTGGGTTTAGGGGCGGTAACTTGTCTCCTGCACGGGCTGAAAAGGCAGGGTGGTGACAAATGCAGATCTTAATGGGAACACCATTAGGTGGGCAAACATTGAACTATTATTGAAAAACTGATTTATTTTAAAAGGTTATCCTGGACCAAAACACTACATCATAAATAATTTGCAGGATCAGTCAAGTGAATTTATACGTATGTTTTTTTTTTTTTAAGGCAAAAAAGGTAATTCATTGCAATCAAATAATAATGCCAGTTTGAGAGGAATTACACTCAAATATCAACTGCTCAGAATTTACAGTCTGAAGAGGTTAAAAGGTGCTCAGCTCTACAGCAGCACACATCAGGCTTGCTCTCTGGCAGTACGTTATACATCCTTCCAGACTAGAAGAAAGTTCTGTCCCTGTCAGGCAAAATTCACCTTTGCACAAGACCAGATCAGCACTCGCAGACACCTCCAGCCTCCCAGAGGGAGGAAGCACATCCTCTGCTGCCAGCCCTGCCTGGTCAGTGGGACCTGCACACCATGGGGAGTGCTAAGAGCATCCCCTGGGAATGCACCTCTTGGGGGTTGTGAGCAGCAGGGGCACCCCCAACCCAGAGGAGACCCCTCCTGGGCCCCAAAAACAGGTGGTGATGTAGGAGAATGGGACGGAAACCAGGCGGGATGCAGAGCTACCGCAGGATAACATGAGTTGTATAAAAATACTGCATGTTCCCCAATTAATAATTGCAATCAATTATTTATATAGATATTCACATTCCTGCAAAGAAGGGAGAATAATTATAAATAATGCATTGGATAGGAGGGAATGGATTTTTCTTTCTTACAATGTGCTATATAAGAAAGAGTGGGTTTGCCAGATTGATAAACAAATAATGTGGGCCCATTTCTCAAGCTGGACCGCATGGTATACAAACTCTGGACTAGATTTGCAGTGGTGGAGGCACAACTTTCCTGTAATACAGGTAGCCTTTAAAGAGATTTCCATAATATTCCTACAATCGGGCTCTTCTCCCTCACATCACAGAGCAGATTTTAACCGTGTCTCTCAGGGGCCCATGGATGCAAGGCAGATAACTGCTCCTTCCTTTCTCTCCAGAACCCAGCAGAGAAATCCAAAGGCAACTTCAGAACAGAAAGAGAGAGTGAAAGCCTAAGCCAAGCAATTGGATGACGTTGGCACAAGTCCCCTCGCTACATGGGGGCATCCCTCATGAATGGACAGGAACAAGTGTTCCACTGTTTCACATCATCCATTCTTCCAGAGGTAGATATTAATTATTCCTGCTTTTCCATTTTAAGATAAGCTTGTTAACAAGAAATTATAGGGCAGCTCAGAGCGGCTATCCATTGGGTTGCCTGCATCAGAGTTTATGATGTTTACAGAGAAAAGGAAAATCAGTGTAAGGAGTAGCGGAGAGTAATTAATGTATTGCACTGTGGAATTTCCACTTCCTACCTCCATTTAAATGAAATAAAGCTTGGCAGTGCCAGAGTAAATCAAGGGGCAGCCACCAGGGAGAGAGGATCGGCAAAGGCATTAGAGCCAGATCCAAACCTGTGCTTCACCCAAGCTCCTACTATTATTACTTGTGCAAAGCAAATATTCAGCCTCCAACCCTAAATCATTTCAATTCCTATTTCCAAGTATAATTTAATCTTTTTCAGCGACACTTGATGCTTACTTCATCACAGCATAATGACAGATTAAAAAGTTGTTGAATTAAATATTAAAGAGGACTTCAGGCAGTTCTGCATTTTTAAGGAATAACACAGATTGGAGATGAAATGAGAAGCCCAAATGCATATTTTATTCCAAAAGGAAAGAATACATATATTTTTCCTCCAGGCCACCTACTTTGTAATAAAACATAGGGCAGGTTTTTATTTAGCGGATAAAAGCATGATATAGTATTATAGGACTCACATCACTGTAAAATGGTACCATGCAATGGTGTCAAAGCTAATGACACCATATGATCAAACACAGTCCTTTGTTAAATATATGTGTATCTGTACTGCACATCTGTACTGTATATAACTCTGTATAGTCATTTACAATATTTTCATTAGACTACTTAAGTGCAATTTATTGACTCTTGGATGTGAAAGTTTATCTTGTGATGACACCTTCTGTATGACACTGAAGCTTAGCATGCAAAACATAATTTTACTGAAATGCTATTGAAATATATATCATTCCAAGGAAAACTACGTCAGCGTATGAATAAAAAAGTCACCTTAAATTTAAACTGTAACTTAAAGTGTCTGAAAGTCTTGAAGACAGAGATAACAACAAGTTTTGAACTTTAAAAGAAACCTCCACAATGATGAAAAGAAGTCTCAAACTATTGTATCATAATATAATATTAGGAGGTTACCCTTTACATATGAAAGTATCAAGGAGCACACCTTTAATTTTTTACATATGTATTAATATTTCTCCTTAGTGACCACATGTAACACCTTCCATATCTGTATCTCTGCAAGCATACAGATTTTTCTTTCAATCTGTAGTGTACATGATGCACACGGATGGCAGAAGAAGAATCTGAAGAAGTCTTTGATTGCTGTAAAGTGAGTACAGAGAAATCAGAGGTGTCATCTGGATTCAGTACAGGGAAGACACCACTGTCAGCACAGCTCTGATACAACAGTGGTTTGTACCTAGAAACACCCACGAGGGTGGGAGGGAGAAAAGGATGCAAAGGGCAGCGGCAGAGCAGGCTGGCCCTGATTTAAACATACATGTGCTGATGCTCACAGCTTATTATTGTGGCCACACTTTAATACGTACCAAGCTATCCAGGTTGTAGAAAGCACTCTGGCTTTCCACTCTCACATTTTCATGTGAAGTTTACTCAGTACGATACCCAGCCAACATTTTCACATACAGTTTTACACCATTATTTGTGGTGTTAGCCAAAGGAGTCTCTAGTATTCCAGTGTGGATTTGGGATGTGGGCTGGTGATGGGGTAGCTCTACTGCGTTACCCCACCAGCGCCAATCTCCATTCTTGG
The DNA here is from genome assembly GCA_028858755.1 of Ara ararauna. NCBI lineage: Eukaryota > Metazoa > Chordata > Aves > Psittaciformes > Psittacidae > Ara > Ara ararauna. Next base: position 22,000,245 of record CM054384.1, read on the forward strand.
CAGTGGTGAGGGTGAAATTCCTAAGGTGAAATGAGCCATTTTCAACCATTTGTCCTGGCAAGAAGAGGAACGATTTTGCTACATGAACTGAAGGCTTGGGTGCTGGAAACACATGAAAAACCACCGGAAAATAAACAAACTAAAAGACTCCTGCTCTTCCCTGGCAGAGCTGGACCTGGCAGCCCCACTGAGGCTGCCCATGCAGGCCCCACCATGATGCCCATGCAATCCACCCCAAGCACGCCCCATCCCTGCATCCCTGTCACCCCCTTTGGTCCTTACCACCCATGGCAACTCAGGGCCTATCCCTCAGCCATGGTGGCCATGGGAAGGTGCTCAGTGGTGGCACCAACCTGCACTTGTAGGGCACAAGAGGGGCGTGAGGGGAACACAGCAGCCCAGGACATCTCACCATAGCCTACCCACAGGCTTGCCAACTTCAGGGCTGGCATGGCTTCCCGATTAGTGGGATATTATTAATTATTATTGCCGTTATTAATACCAAAGGGATCTTGGCTGTCTTTTTGTCAGCGCAACCACTCTGCCTTTAAGTCATTAAGCCGCAGAACAATAACGGTGGGTGAGCCGACAAGAGAAATGCCATTGTTCCCTCTCCCCAGCCTGAGCCGCTCGTCCTGCTCCCATGTAAATGAACTTAATGCTCTTCATTCAGGAGCACTCGGAGGGTTCTCATTTACTGCCTCTCTCTCTGTGACAGCATTTTCTCACCAGCCCTGACTGCATAATTAATGCAAATGCAGCCTTAGTGTCATGAGCTGGGCTCCTTTGGTTTACTTTGGTACGACACTTACAGAGGAATATTAACTAGAGAAAGCAGCATCACAACAGGGGTGGAAAATCAGCCTGTCAGGGACTCATTCCAAATGCCACGGAAAGGAGAGCGCCTTCAAGATTGTTTCATCAAGGTGATTGAGAACAAAAACTACTGAGGAAAATTCGAGCTTACATTTATGAGCTTCTCCACATACATTATTTATATCACCAGACCCTATAGGAACGTTATTTCCAAGCACATATTCATAGAGGGACACTGTCTGGGCTGAGAACTGGAATTAAATGTACACACATGGTACCGATCACAGGTAACCACGAGCACGGCCCAGGACACCCTTTGTGTGTGCATTTGCTGGCTCATGGGAAGTTCACAGGCATTAGGATTTATCCTAGCGCAACTCCACACATGCTCGCTCCTCAAAAAGGTCAGTGAGCCGCATACCCGATATAGCCCTTTGCAGGGATAATCCTGCATTTTAATCCTGCCTGTTCCAATCAAAATCGGCTCCATTGGGTGGGTTTGTTTCTTTCCCAGTAAATCAGACAGCAGTTCTGCGCTAAATACATGAGAGCTAAAGCAGGAGGGCAGGATTCAGCTAGATTAGCAGCACTTTGTACCAAACATCGCAAGCAGAGCATGCCTTTCTTCCACACTGGAAATGTTTATTCAGATTAATTCTGCTTGCATTTTACCACCAGATAGTGCTCTGCCTCGTATTTTTGATCTGTAACTAGAGCAAATTTGCAAGCAGGGTATGTTCATTTTGCCTTGCTGTTTATTCTTTAGTTACACTCCAAGACACTTCTTTGTATGCTTGCGGTTTTGTTCTGTCGTGGGGTTTTTCTCAGAATTTGGGTTTTTTTGCAGAATCTTGCTTCATTGCCTAACGCTTCCAGGCACACCAGCACTGGTCAGATCCGCTGAGAATGCTGCTCTTTATCACACCGCGTTCAGCGAATGCTATGGGTCTCAAAAATGTGCATCAGATTCCCCTCTCCTTCCCCTATCAGCGCTGATTTAAAAAACGTGCAATTTTAGCAGTAATAAATATGGACCCTGTTTATCTGCTCTCCTGTATTGGAGACTCTGGGTCACCTTTTCAGCCGTTTCGATTGGTCTATAAAGACAAGAAGCCAAGATCTGCTGGTGATCCCAAACCCTGAAACTTTAACAAAACCCACATCCAACACAGCGAAACCTGTTACTGAATGCTGAAAACTGGTGACACCCTGATGCTGAGTAAGAGTGGGCTGGTTCTTCACTTGTTTACTTCCCAGGGAAGAGACAAATCAAGGCTCTGACAGAGGATACATGACATCTGTGGGCAGCTCAAGAAAGGGTGAACCCATTTTGTCACCTGGGTGCCTTTGGACTGCACACAGCACAGTCTCCATCCCTCTCCATCCAGGATCAGGGCCCAAAATCAGCGCAGTCACCCCAAAGGAGCCTCAAGAAGGAGATTTGTGCCAAAGGAAGCTCTGAGCTCCAGGAACCGATGTCACGGCTGGAGGGCGAGCACTGTGATTGCAGTCCTGGGGTCCAGGCTGCACGCAGTTATCACCCACCTCCAGACACAGCCTTTGCTCTTCAGAAAGCGGTACAGATGATTATGTACAGAGCACAAGTGCAAAGGTTTCCTTCTTTTGACAATCCTTCAAAGCCAAAAGCATTCTGCTTCAATTTTTACTTTTTGCTCCCGTTAATGCAATTAACAAATGCAGCCGTGCTCTGTGCGTCTGAGTCCTGTCCCCCGAGCCATGCTGGACACCCCAGTCACAGCAGGGCTGTGAGACGAACCCAGTACCCTCAATGGGCCATGGGATAGTCTTAGACCTCCCTGCTACCAACCAGCCAGGGGCCTCACCAGCTTAATTGAATATACAATAACTGAAAATAATACCTTTATCCTTTCTAATATACCGTACAACTGAATGGATCAAAATGAACATGCCAGTCAAACGGTTTACTTTAGACAGGAAACAGCCCCACAGACCATTATTACAAATTAAAGGTATTATATTGAAGTCATTTTTAATCCCTTATAAATGAATAACCCTTCTACCAACATTAAATCATTTTCTTCTGCAGAAGTAACATTTCCTCTCCGTGGCACAGGATATAGTCCCCCGCAGATCGGGGAGCTATCCTTCCATTAGAGCTGGTGGCTGCTGATTACACTGCACCAGGACTCATAAAATTCCCTCAGAACTCGTACTTGTGTCTTCCCAGGGCAGAGCTGCCTTATCTCATCCATAAGCAATAATGCCACTTTATTTTCAGTAATCAGCACGCAGATGATTATTTAGACGCAGCCTCATAATCCTCCTCGCACCAGCTACGGGAGATCTTGATTTGAAATCTGCAGTGGAGAAATTCCACCTACTGCAAACATGCAGCGTGGGAGCTCAGTCCCTCTCTGTGCTGTGGTTGTCCGGGCTTATTTCTATTTGCAAAGCTAGACAAAAAGTAGAACACGAATGTGGGAAAAAAAGAGTGAGTTCAGGTAACTCTGAGCATCAACTGTACGATGTCCATTTCGGCACGGCTCTAATAGGGCATCAATATTGTCATTTTAAACTCGGGATCAGTACACAAATGTGCTATAAATGGGAAAATCCCTTGTGATACTAGTGTGAAACATGCAGCTCATTGATTTTATTCTTGATGGTCTGCTATTAAACCAGCGAACATGCTGACCTTGTGTGCAAAGGCAGAATAGTGTGCATGCAACATAAAGTTGAAAAACAGCTTTAAAATGACTGTTAAAACTGGGGACTGCAAACCTTAAAATATAGACAAGCATTCCATAGTTTATTTTAAATTGGCAACCACAATTTAACAAGCTATTCTAACAAAGGATTAGCATAGCATGCGCTTTTCTTTAGCCATCAATTATGACACAGGGTAATGCAGGGCACAACTTAAGTGTCAAATTACAATATGCCATACAAAACCACTTTACAACACTGCCTTCTGTTTGCTTAGCAATTACTACAATGCGCGCTGCTTTACGTGGCAAGCCATGGTCAGAACACTTCCTGAGCATTATTCTCCGTGTGCATGTAGAGATTACAAACCCTTGGCTGCTTCTTTACCATATTCCCACCATTTAGATGAAGGAAAACAATGTGCTGGTATTTGCTTTTATCCTCTGATTTCAGATAAAAATGCGAGCGTGTTATCTTCGTTGCAGATTCCATTGGATAAACGTTTTTGTTTTTAAAAGGAAATGGATTAAATACTGAATATTTCCATAGGATGAAAACAGCAATTTCCATCGAGCTCCATGACAGTTTCAGATGCTTGATCTGTTATTAGGCATAAAATTAACAGTTTTATCAATTTCAAATGGGGGATGACTGCATGCGGATCCTGATATATGCAAAATATACAACGCTAAGGAGACGTGTGGATAATTTAGCAAGATTTAAAATCTTGTCCTCACATAAATCAGTCCTACTTACAAACGCCTGCCTTATGAATTGAAAAAATAATAAGAATTATATGTATTTTAAATAAGAAAGTTTTTATTATCCTTGTCACGTGAACAGAGATTGTATTTCATGTGAATAGGGAGGGGGAGCCCCCTGTTTTAGCTATTTTTTCTGTTCTGCTGTCCTTTCTCCTGCATTTGCCTAAAGGCTCTCAGTAAATTACACTCCAAGTAAATGACTGTAATTTACCCGTTGAATTCCCCTGTTCAGGAAAAGCACACACCACACATTCCAGCATTTCCACAGCTCAAATTTACCATTCTCCATGTCAAGAACAATCCACGGGCAGTAATTTGAAACTGTTTGAGCCTTCAAATAAGGGAAATTAGAAATGTTTTGAGAGCTAAGATTTTCAGTGAGGAGATAAAACCTGATAAAATCTGTAACAGTTCAATTCCCTCTCCTTTATATTCATAAACAGGGTACTAAATGTATTGCTCAGCCAGAACCCTGATACCAGCTCCACTCGGCCGATACCGCACAGGAAGCAGTATAGGAATAAAAGGAAAGCATTTTTAATGAGGTAAAAGATTTTCAAGGCCTAACAGCAGAAGTAAGTATAAGCAACAGCAAAGCAGAGAAGCTGCACATAGGACCCCCCCTTAAACCAGCAGCCAAACTCCCCACCACTTCCACCAGGCTGGAATTTGCCCTGAATTCCCGTCTAGGCTTCCATTCAGCTATTTGTTATTAGACGGCTCAAACCTGACAGCATCGCTGAGGCTGTACAGCTGCAAATCTCGAAATTAAAATATTCCTTAAAACAGGATTTTAATTAACATCGAGAGTGATTAAAGCTGAGAAATCCATACGTGTCCATGATGAATTATCCTACGCGGCAGTGGGGAATGTTCTGGGCCCGGTGACGGATACGCTGCACGACCAGACACAACCACCTCCCCTCGCCTTGCCACGCACAACACCCCACCGTTAGCACACTCAATAACCACAACTGCCTATTTCGCTCTGTCTAAAGGCAGGTTTTCATATGGTAAAACTGTTATAAATCCTCATTATCCTAAATAAAATTACAGCACTTTAAACATTTCCAGGGAGAACATTCTCTCTTCTAAACAACTACCTTAGCGAGTAATAGGAAGCAATATGGTTGCACTTGTGTCACAGTTGGAAGTCTTTTTAAACTGTCGCCCTGCTAGCAAACCAATTCTACATATTAAAATGAATGGATTGCTTATTTCAAGGGGAAAAATCATTTATAAAATCAAGACCATTATTAAGATACTGTGACTTATTTCCAGTCTGGAGTGCACGAGGAACAGATAAATGCAGCAACCTATGCACACTGAAATGTCTCTTTTTTTTGATGCCACAATTTTCTCTTTCAAATGAGTCATCCATGCGTACAAGTAAATTAAAAATTGATCTAGATTCCACATGCAAGGAGTTGGAGTTTTTACACGTTTCCACAGTACAAACAAGTACAGATCTCACCAACATCTGGCTACAGGCTTTCATTTCTACAACGCGAGAGATCTCCCTCCTGCCTTCCCTGCTAGACACTCACACTGCACGAGCCACCCGAAGGCATACATACAGTATTTAGGCTGCGTCGCTGCAAACATACCTGACCTGCAGCAGAGTACCGCATGTTTTTAGTGTGTAATTGGCTGACCTCCTCACCAGTTGTCGTCTCAGTCTGAAATAATACCCCGGTCTGGCCATATCACCTATTTATTCAGGATCCTTTAACAGATTAGTTGTTTGGATTAAATCTAATCAGAGGTTCAGTTAACACACCACAGCAGGTTTGGGAGCGTGCACCTTGTAGTCACTGAGTAAATTATAGGAACCCTATAATTTGATGAGAACATGCGGGCATTTTTCCACAAGCTCATAAATTACTGATTGCTTTCTGTAGGTTTCATTGATACTAATGTGTGCTTCCCCCCATGCCTCTGCCCCAGATTGGTGCTGGCACAAACATCGCTACTTGGAAACCTAGTAAATTGCTGAAACATGTTTAATCATGAGGTTGAAAAACTTTGCACATTAATGATGGGGAAGGAAGGCTGCTGCTCTTGAGCTGCAAAACAGCCTCGCTGTGGGTTGCCCAGGGCAAAAGGCTTCCAGCACGGATCTGCTTTCAAGTACAATGGCGCAGCTCGGGATTAGCAGAGGGGATCTTCCCTGCCTGCAAACTCTGGCCTGCCAGCGCTTCCATTTTTCTCCCACTTGGTCCCACTCCCCAAACCAGACAGCAGACTGTGCACACACTGTACCTTGGGCAAACCTCGTTTTAATGGGAAAGGCAGCTAATAATAAAGCAATTAGCTGCTGCACTAGGAAACTGCCAGTTTTGCCGTTGTCTCTTTTTTAATCATTGGAAATTTCTCTGTTAATTTCCAGCCATTTGTAGCATCCGGTTTCATAATTGCAAACCTGGATGAATTGTTTCTAGAAGTTGAACCATGGCTGATGCCAGCAGAACTATGAACACATAAAAGCTTCAGCTTCTAATGTCACTATCAAGCCAAAAACAATTACACCCATTTGAATTATGGCAACCAATAAACTTAGATAATCACCATATGCAACATAACATTTTGGCACTTGAACTAAAAACTCTTGTAGACAACTATAGATTGCTGCTAATGTTGAGCGTCCTTGTCCTACCCAAGGCTGCCAATAGAAATGCCAAAGCTGCTGAATGCTGCTCATCCTCGTAATGTTGTCAGTGAATGGCACATTCACACAGCCCCCAATCCTCTCTTCCCAGGCATGGTCTTCTCCAGCTGCAGCTTAATTTCCTGTGACTTGCCTAATTACTGTAATTAAGGATTAATTGCCATTAATTATTCACACATAAGCTCATCGCAAATCATGGGGTAAATGTCTTATGAAAGCTGCCATACAAGCCATGTATAAACACACTGGGATGCTCCAGGCAGGAGAATCTATCACTCAGCCCTGAAGCAAATCTCTGTGCTTCTCTTACAAAAACAGCTATAACTCTCAGAAACTTGACAGTCTTTCCAGGTAAGCATTAGGTTACAAAGCATGTTTTCCTGTGGAAGCCACAACGGTTTTATTAGTACTATAAATGCTGTTTTATCTTTCCAACTGCTATTTTTATGTTTCCATTTTTATTCTACGGTGCTCAGTTTAGGACAAGCATTTGCTTGGAGGAGGAATGTTTGCAGTTGCTGCTCCCCCGCCTTGTGCAGCACCATGTGATGGGAGCAGCATGCCAACAACAAACCCCATCTCCACATCGGCTGCCGGACTGGGATGGGAGCCCCGGGTGTTCCCATGTTCCCAGCTAAGGAAACTGGTCTTTGCATGCTGGGAGTGCTCAGATAGTCTCCAAGGGGGCAGAGCATCCTGCAAGTCAAGCCCCGGAAGAAACACGGAGCCCAGTAAAAACAATGGATGTGAAAGAACCAATCCAGTACACTAAGCTGGCTTGATGGTTCCTCTGCTTTCAAAGCAAGCAAAAGGAAGAGGCAGGTTTCTTTTGTTAGTGAACCAACAGCGTGGGATGTTAGGAGTGTGGGCGCGTGGCGTTGGCTGATCGGCTCCAAAACCAGCACTCTCCTTCCCAAATCTCAGTGTTACTGGCAATCTCTCCCAGTTCCATCAACACCAGGTTTAAAACTGTAAGGATCTGATTTAACAGAATGAACTGCAGTGTTGCGGTGTGCTGCGCAAAGAGTCAAGGAGATCCTCTATCAACGCTATGCATTACCACCGAAACGCTGCCCCAGGAAATTTAAGTATAAGCAGGCAGAATGTTGTTCTAATTGTTATGTTAGTACCTTCTGCAGCAAATTAATGCATGAAACATTTTCATTTCGGTACATAAGTTTGTGTGTGTCTGAGTTAAACATTTATGTTAATGGACCTTCTGGCAGATCTGTAATGTTTCAAATACTCTTGTAGAACAGCTTTTTCTAAATACATCATTTAGCAGTTTTTTTCCCCATTCCCTACCTGATCTGGGGGCATGCAGGAAGGGAAACTATTTCACAGTTTTAAAAACCTCCTGCTTGAGTAACTACACAACTCGGCTGCTTTCAGGCAAGGTAGCAATTAAGCCCGCACCGCCGCTAGCAACGTAGGCTGCATCACCAAGAAAACTTAAAAGGCGCACTAATAGCCAGCATACGCTGCCATCAGAACACCCAGCCTCAGCGCGCTGCACTCCCAGCCACCCACTGCCCATCCCCATGGACCACACCAGCCCCAAGCATCCTTATGGGCTGCAGCGCCTGGGTGCCCATTCATGTGCATGGAGGACCTCGGCCTGGGGCTGCCCTTTCCCTATAGCTCCTGGATGCTGTTCACCATGCCGGCTGCCCTAGAAACCCTCTGGTGATCTCCATCTGATAACTGACAGGAGGCATTGGGATGGCTGCCAAGATCCTGGAGCGTGCCAGGATGCAGCGCTGCAGGGCTTGGAGCAGGGAAGGTGCCCTTCGCCCCTCTGGGTGCCCATCGGGCTGGTGGGGCATGTGCCAGGACATGGCACAGGTCTGTGTGCAGGGCTCTGGAGGGGTGAGGCTGGCCCCAAACTCTCCCCCAGCCCATGCCTGGACCTCTCAAAAGCACAAGCAGGAACTGGGCCATCTCTGACGCCTGGGGCCCTGGTCTCCTCACTGCTGGTGTCACCCTAAATTGATATTTCCCCATCTCTGGCCACTTTGGTGCTCAGGCAGCTGCCAAGCTCTGCCATGTACAGACTCCCAGCTCCCTTGATCTGAGTAATTAGGGTTTATGTGTTAATTGGAGTAAATACAAAGACAGGAGTCACAGGCACTTCCAAGTGCATCTGAGGAAGATGCCTCAGCAGACCGTGCTGGGCCAGTGCTGTTGCCAGCATGGCTGTGCACCATTGCTTGGGGGGACAGGGGGCTGGTGTGGTCTCCTGACCACCATTCCCACATGGCTGGGCATTGTGGGCTGGGATGGAAAAGGCTTCCTCGGGAGGTGGATGCCCGCGGCTGAGCCGAAGCACAAGAGCAGAGCCTGCTCAGCCGTGAATTAATGTTGCTGAAAGTACCTGGAATGAGACCAGGTTTCACAGCCGCAGCAGGTCCCAGGGAAGGGGCGTATGAGGAAAGGTCACTGCATAAGCCCGCGTGCGGGATGGAAGCTGGGGTGAGCTGGAGCCATCCCTGATGCCTTCCCAGATCCATGGGGTTTGAGAGCTGATCCTGGCGTGCGCAGAGCCAGAGAAGGATGCTTCTGCAGTGCCAGCTGCTACAGCGAGGGCAGCCAGACCTGAGGCGTGAAACCTCCTCCCAGCTCACATCCCACTATCTCCCTGCAAGCGGTGCCTGTAAAAAACGGAACTTCTCCGACAGAAGCACTATTATTCCTGAAATACGTGACTAAATATTACACAGTAAAAGCGTTTTCCCTCTTGAATTAATTACATTTCACTTCCCCCCCATTCATACGTAAAGGCTTTCACTGTCCAGTGAAGGAGACCCTGCTCTCCTGAGCAGATATGAAATTCACCAAGCCTCATTTATCCTGAAATTTATAATTCAACAGATGCTTTTGTTAATGCTTCTTGATAATGTTGCAGCAGAAATACAAGTCTTAATTCCAGGGCATGGGAGGCTGAATGCAAATGTAAGTATTACTATTCTTTTTTTAAATCCTGCTTTTAACTATTACACTCTGCGTGGTTTCTGGATCAGTTTAAACTTTCCTGTAAACTTTTCTAATAAACAGTCCTGCTCCATAATTTGATGTTTTTAAATGAAAGCATCCAAGCTAATCTATACAAATTAACAGATGTCCTCCTGAAACAGTTAGAAACAAAGAAATGCAGATGCGAACATCATCAGCATCCAAATGAGCTTATTGTAGGACCCTTTAAGGCACATCTGAGCATAGCTCCAGCCTGTAGTCTACCTTTCAACTTGCAAATGACAGTGTCACCAAACACTGTCCTTCCATCAATCAAGCTGGGTCATGAATATACAAAAGGCAGCAGAGAAGCTGGCTACCTCCTGCAGTTCAACTTGGCCTAATTATCTGGGCCTTTCTTTTTGTTCCCGTCTGAAGGGTATACACCCAGTCAGCTGCTGGGCAGCCCCAGGCCTCATCACGGGAGGTTACACACACTGACCCTCCTGCGGACAGCCACTGCAAGCGAAATGTGAGCACCAAATGTCATCTTTCTTATTCATCATTATAAAACTTCCCTCCCCTTTCCAAATACCAATCTGCTGCCATTTTCAGGCCCTCCCCCGCACCCCTCCAAGCTGTCATTTCGCAGCGCTCGCTGCCAGTCGAGTGAATTAGCATCCTAACTGATGTGCTGTTATTCTCCCGTGCATCCCTCGAACGCGTTAACTAATGACCTCCCCCTAGAAAATCCAGCCGGGCAGCAGAGCCTCCTCTCCTCGCTGGTCACACAGCTCCGGATGGCTCCTTCCACAGCGCGGGAAATGCCACCCCAATGGCTGCCCAGAGGAAAAGGCCTTTTCCCGGGAAGAGCGGTTGTTTGTGTCTCATCCAGAGCAAATTGGTGCTAACGCGCTGCTGTCATGTGCCACCGGCAGTGACAGGAGCACAAGTGCTCCCAGGCCACCGAGTCCCTCAGAAATGTCACTGCAGCGCCCGTGCCAGCACTGGGACCTTTCTTCCTGAGGCAAGGACCTGCTCACAGCCATGTGTAACACTGGCCAGAGGTTCTTCTCTGTGAGGGAACAAAAGCACAGTGATGATGCTGCCCTGCATCCCTCCCTGTACCTCCCAGGCCAGGGGGATGGAGACCCCGGGAGCAGCCCAGGCACAGCAGTGCACAGCCCCACCTTTGTGCATGGAACCCTGGTTGCGACTTGGAGGCTGCAGCAAGCAGGAGCAGATGGTGCCCCAGACCCCGGGATGCTGCGGGAGGTGCCAAGGCACCACAGTGGGATGAGGGGGATGCTGCGGGCTGTGCAAAGCTCTGCCTCGCAAATGCCACTCCTGAGCTCTGAGGAAGATCAGTGCATAAAGGGGCTGACAAGAAAGCTGGAGAGAGACTTCTTACAAGGGCAGGTAGTGACAGGACAAGGAGAATGGCTTTAAGATGAAAGAGGGGAGATTGAGATGAGCTCTTAGGCAGAAGCTCTTCCCTGTGAGAGTGCTGAGGCGCTGGCACAGGGTGCCCAGAGAAGCTGTGGCTGCCCCATCCCTGGCAGTGTTCAAGGCCAGGTTGGACACAGGGGCTTGGAGCAAGCTGCTCTATGGAAGGTGTCCCTGCCTGTGGCAGGGGTTGGAGCTGGGTGAGCTTTAAGGTCCCTTCGAACCCAAACAGTTCTAGGATGACTATAATGATTAAATAGACCCTGCCGTGCCCAAGATCCAGGGCTTTGTCTTTGAACACTTCAGCTTTGTAACACCTTTGACTCTTCAGCAATTTACTCCATCATTTACGCTTTTTCCAAGTGCAATCAAAAAAGCAAAAGCCTCTTGCCTGCCCCTGCTTATAAAGCCAGGGCTGGTGAGCAGTCCCCCAGCTACGGGCATCGTCCCCATTGATGAGGGGTGAGACTGACCCTTGAGGCAGGAGCATCCATAGACTGCAGTTACAGGAGGCATTTGCCCAGGCTGAGATGTGGGGGTTGCTGTAACACAGAGGGGGACTGTCTCCAGAGAGGCAGACAAGGAGGGGCAGGGTCTCCAGAAGCAAAGGGTCAGATCAGCATTCCATGCCTGCTCCCGGCTCTCCACCGTGCCGGAAAACATCCCACCCCTGTGTCCCAGCAAGACCTCCCCGTGCCCCTCCACCCCTGCACTGGGAAGGGGCTCCCAGATGTAAAAAGACTTTTGAAACTGAAAGGCAATTCATGTAAGTGAAATACTTCAAGGCCTGAAATTCCCTGTAGGACCCCAGAAACTCTAGAAACACGGAGCGGGGAAGAAATCTTCAAATCCCTCTTTTAGAATTGAAATCACTTTATAGACTACCAGAGCTCAAATAGATGTGGGAGGAATTTTAATGACTGCAGGTATTTCCTGCCTATAAATGATTGTCACTTGCTGAGAGGATGGATCTTGGGGGTGGGAACACCGGGGTCAGCTCAGCAAAGCCCTCTCGCCCTCCTTCCAGCCGTGGGGCCCCCAACCTTGGCCAACCCCAGGCAGCCCCGCTGTGCTCCGGGCACAGGTAACGGGAGCCCCACAGCAGCCATCGGGATCATCCCTCGCTATGAGCACATGCAAACACCTGCAAAAGCGTCTTGGCCACAGATGTGAGAGCCGTGACCTTGTGCCATCTCCCCCCTCTGTCCAAGCAGGAGCATTCCCACCGATCCCTCTTAGAGCGGCCGGGAGCTAGGGAAAAGTTAATCCTGGAAATGACCTAGAGAAGGAAACTGTACTACAGATAATTTATTGCATGGGAAAGAAAGCAGAAATAAAATCTGCATCCCTAATTTCTTTTTCCTTTCAAAGCCTGCTATCTGATCTTGCAAACTGTGTTATATATGTTTACATTTCTATAAAAGCAAATGCTCCTCGGAGGAGCAGCTTAGGTAATTCACATTTGCATCATGTGTAGCTATGATAAATAATAAATATGTAGCTGATAAATGGTACTGTGCAAGTGGAAGACCTATTTTTTATTGAATGGCTGACTAAATACTCATGTAAAAGTCATAACTTGATGCTTCTTTTACCCTGGGGCTGCAGTAATTTATTATCGTAATTTATACACGCTGCCTCGGTGAGGGGACAGTTTTAGACCAGCCCAGGGACCACCCTATCCCATCAGCTTCTCCCTCTGGATGCGTGACGGGGGTGCCCCATGGGACATGTGATGAGCAGAGAGGTGCAATAGGTCAAAACCTGGTGTTTGGGGTGAAATGGTGCCATGAGAGCAGGGGAGAGGTGAGCACAGAGTCACCCCCTGGCACTACCCAGAGCTGCAGCACATGGCATGCGGTCAAGGAGAGCAAAGGGACCATCCTCCCCAGGACCCTAGCATGGGATGATGCTCTGGAGGGGACAGGGCTGCTCTGGCACCAATGAGTCCATATGATGCTCTCACAACATCAGCACATGCTTCAGAGCCACAAGTGCACTGGCACCCACATGCACACGAACCCGCACATCACAGCACATGTTCTCCCACAAACCCGTGCGCAAGCAGGAGCCTGTCCTCACCTCTGTCCACACCCCATTCCTGCTGGATCATAAATCCCCATCCCAGGGCTGGACCCCTCTCCTGGGGATGTGATTTTAACCCCGCTCAGATCAGGAAATCTCTGCCCTGCCCACCCCACACCTGACTTCATGAAATGGCTGTGGGAAATGCACCGATAGCCTAAAACCTGCAGCTCAGGCAGGCAAACTGCGGTTCATAAAGCAAAGACCTGCTGCCCAGCCTGCGAGACAGGGACCATAAATCCTGCCATGTACAGCGGCTGAAGCTTCCCTTTAAAAAAGGTACAGAGGACAAACCCATCCCTCCCAAAACACCAGCGGGCCCCGTCCCTGCCAGCGACCCACAGGATTAATTGGAGAAGGAACTGAAGAAATATATCCCAGGCAATATTCTGCCTTTGATAATTTAAAGGCAGCCATGATAACCACTATTTGTACATGACAGTCATATGAAATAATAAACCTTGCTAGCTATAAACATTACCAAATTCTGACACTATTGATTTATTATGTCTAACAGTGACATCAAACCGAACAACTGACAGAAACAATGTTACAGCTTTAAGAGCAGTTTGTCAACGATTAATTCTGCCAAACGGGGTTTAGTTTTATGCTGGGACTGCTTGTCTAGCAGTTGTCAATCCAAGCAAAAATTACTACTGCCACACGTCTGCTCACGCCAGCCCGAGGCGCCGCTCCGCTAGCCCTCATTACCCCTATCACTGCAAATACAGATGCAAGGCCAGTCCCTATTTAATATGCGTGTTAATTATGCAAATTATTAATTGGGCTGGTGCTCGAGGACTTGTGTTTATGCCCAGATTAGAGTCAATAACTGTATCGCACAGCATTTTAAGCCTGACCTGTGACAGAAATAAAGCTGTGCTGAAAGCGGGTGTTTTCTCTGCGCTGCGGCTCCTCGCCGTGCCGGCTGAGGTGGCTCCACGCACCAGGATAAATCCCATGGGATGTGCGAGCAGGGTGGCTCGATGCGCTCCTTTCCTCCCAGTCGCACCCTCACCGGCATTCCCTGCTTTTTCCAGGTGTTTTTATGGCCATTCTCTCCTCCAGCAGGAATGTGGGGTTGTCCTATTTATATTACTGTCAGTCAAACGCGTATGACGTGGTATTATACATTGTAAATTCCTTTGATTTCTTTCTAAACCAAATACATTTAAAGGCCCAAAGATCGAGGGCAGAGCTATGAGGCTTTTCCAATTAAAATTTACAGCAGACGACATTGTAAATTTTATACAGTTGTAATGCTTGCTGCAGTTGTGCTGAAATGGGAACTATTGATCAGCCTGATTTCCCAGGATACACGAGGGGGAAACAAGGTACTGCACAAGCAGAAACAAAACTTTCATTTGTAAAGCCTTCTATTATACTTTACTGCCCTCATTTGGTTCCAGATGCATCTCTCTTAGCAGAAGAAATAAGGTCAGAGCCTCTTCCCCAAAGAATAACGGAGCAGAGGAGGTGAATGGGGATGTCCCTGCACTGCCTTTGCTGTCTCGCCTGGTGCAGGTGCTGGGGCGGAGGGGTAGCGCCGCCGGGGCCGTGGCGCACTGCGGTGAAGCCAGCATAGAGCCAGGGGCTCACCAGAGCCCCAGGACCTGCACCCTGGGGTGCCCGAGGGGTTCCTGAGCACAACAGAAGGGCTGTGGGCCCTGGAAAACCACTTTGGGAACAGCGAGTCCGTGTTTCTAGCAAGGGTAAGATTGGCAAATACACCCAGCCTGATATACCGAGGGGAATTTAGAAGATGACCCATTGAAAACAGAAGGGAAGGCACGGGGACACCGGGAAGAGGCAGCCCTGGCCAGCAGCGCTCACCCCATCACATGCTAGGTACCGGGCTCTCAGTCACACCACCAACACACAGGCACAGGCCACCTCTGCTTCCCCTCACCGCAACAACCAGAGGAAAACCACATCATGCAGTTACTTTATCCAAGTCACTGGCTTTGGCACAAGGGGCTGGTATAAGGCACTGGTCCTGGAGGCATGGATTCGACGTGTGCAGCATCCCATCCTGGACCACACACGGCCTCCTAGAGTTGTTTGCCGAGGCTGGGGGCTGCTGCTCACCCGATCCTGCTCCACACCCGGCTCTGGACCCTCATGCTGCACACAGCCAAGGCCAACATTGCCAGGGCTGGGGAAAAGCCCAGTATGGAACCAGGAGGGACCTCAGGCTCATGGGGCCATGGGGACAGCACCCTGTTGTGCACCAGCCTTCACTGCACAGCAGGCACTGCCCAGCAGCCCAGCCACCACCACGGCACTGCCGACTCTCCGCTCTTCCCTCAGCTTAAATGAGGTTCAGACCCAACAAGCTCTCTTCTTTATGGAGAAGATATCCCTTTCTAATGGAAAGCTGGCACAAGCAGAGCTGCCGCCCGTCCAGCAGCTCTGTTCGCCTACACTAAGAGCATTTACATATGAATTATGGCCACCTTCAGACTGAAATACAATGTTCTCTTTAATTTACACATCTTCTGCAGTTCTTCCTTCATTGCAGCCCAATGAGTGTACCAGGCCCTGGGTGCTGAGGTTTCTAGGAACACCACTGCAGTGATGCTCCTCGCCTGGGTCTCCCCAGCTGCCACCAGCCATGCAGCTGAGCACCTCTTCCTAGGGTAAGCATCACCAGCGCCTGGGGACCAAAACCCAGCATCTCCTTCAGCTACACCATGACATGGTCCCTGACTTTAAAAGGTGGTACACAGTGAGCTAAAAGCTGCAATGTCACCTGCCTGAACTATGGTGAATTTAAAATACAAACAACAAAGCCAGTGCTAAGGTAAAAGAGGAAAAAAAAGCCCTAGACAATGGATGATCCCAATAATGGGAAAAGATAACAAAGCCCCTGGATCCTAGCATCTGGCACTAAATGCACTTTTCTGTAAACTGAATGGCGGCTTCCAAACTGCGCCAAGCATTACTCCTTTGCCAAGGCAGTAAACAGCTTTTATCAGCAATAATGATGGCATAATCCCAGCTAAAAAGGAAAGTAACATATGGCAGCAGCCCTACAAACACCATCCCAACAAAGTAGGGGGCATTTTTATTACAGCGTCCACTTGCAGAAAACCTGCCAGACTCCTTCTCTCTTCTCTCCTCTCTTTTTTTACAGGTTATCATCTTCGCTGTTTGAGCTGAATGTGGCATTTGGGGGTTTTAAACTAATGAGTTCATTTTTCTAGGAGAAAAAAAAAAGGAAAAAGAGGAGGATAGGATACCCGGAACTGACAGATGACAACGAACACAAACAGTCTTGTGAGATGAACATATATGCTTAACACAGTGCTGGGGAAAAAAATAAATGCTGCTAAGATGCCACATTATTTCCAATATTATTATACAGTTTAGGCTTAGGTGCAATGCTGCGTTTGGAAAACAAATATGTGGGAAGCAATAATTCAGGCCTTAACCAATTTTTTTCTCTAATGATGCAATACGTTATATAGGAGCACTGCTAATAGGTCAGGTGTAAATCAGTGCAAATTTTGTTTACAAGCTGATTTCAAAAACAAAATTAATCTAACATTATTAACCTTTTTTAATGGCTGGCATACTCATTTATATTTGAGGATCTAATATTCACAAAACGGATTTTAAGCCCAACCATGTATTTATCAAAAGCAGCATGAGACACAACGCCCGTGTGAAGCACGTCGAGGGTGGACTGAAGGCTCGGTCGCCTTCACCCCGTCGTGCTTTTAATTGATGGAACAGCGGTTTGCTTTCCCCCCATCTCTCATGATCTGCTGAAATACCATCTCCAAGTGAAGGAGGGATTCCAAGCGCACTCTGGCTCCGCAATCTCATCAAGCAATTATTTGAAAACATTACGATTTGCTAATTATCATGCTAATTATTCTGCCCTATACGTTTGCCATCGTGTCGTACAATTAAGCGCAGAGCCCGAACCGCTGTTTGCGCCATGCAAATGGGTGTGCGGATTGGGGAGCCGCTGTGGAAAAGTGGAGGAATGCACTAATATTTTTTTGACATCTTTACCTATAAATATTTTTTCAGACTGAAAAATGTATCTAATAGCTCCACTCACTGATGTGCACTGCAGTTTACCACAGTGTCTATATTTCTGTTGTCAGTTTTACAGTATCTCCCTTCATTAAACCTATCAAGTTTTCCTTTTGATCATGCAACCAAGGCCAGAAGACAGATATCTTCCTGGAACAGAGCAGTCTGCCAAGTCTTTCACAAGACCAGCTTTAACCTCCCTATTGATTTTCTCAACACTGCAGCCATTCATTGTTTGTGACATTTGGCTGTCGGCTCTTTAACACCCTTCAACCAAATCAATTTCATATTTTTGTCAATGCCCTGCTAGAGGATGAGCAAAATGGGAAGAGACTTAGCATGATTTAGAATGTTGATTTTCTAGAGCGGTTTTATCTGTAGTTTTTACAAGCCTTATAAAGTTAATTCAACATGTTTATTTAAGCATACGTAATAAACGGGGAGAGAAGCACTACCGGAGTTAACTTTCAAATCCTCCAAATCTAATTCATGAAGGAAGCTAAATTATTATATCAATGTCAGTAAAAATAAATGGGTGGCAATCCTGTTCCCCCATAACCAGAATATGGCACCGACAGACCCAGCACCTCCTGTGGGCTGCTCTTCCTGTGTAAGGAGAGGTAGTGAGGCTGTGCCCTAGAAGAGAAGGAACTGTGCTTCTGAGCAATGGATGTTAGAAAACAGCGCTTGACGAGCAGGAGGTTGAGTCATGCTCCATGCAAGACACAGGGGAGATAGGAGTCGGATCCTGCGGGATGGAGGGTCAAGGGAGCCTTTAGGTGGCTCTGCCTGGATGTAGCCTCCAGCCAAGACCCTCATACAGCAGTTGTACCTGCTAGTGCCTGGTTTCAGGGATGCTGTTCTCACCATGAGCAGCCCTGCCTACAGGCAGCTCCAAACCCTGCCAGTGGGAATAGGGATATGTTGCCCCAGGAAAGCAAGTGAGGAGCCTGGTCCTCACAGAGCCCTGAGCATCCCATGACACTGCAAGCCAAACCCTGGGGACTGGTAGAACACAACCACAACCCAACCAGCACTGCTGTAATGTGTCCATCACCAGACACATGTGGAAGGAGGCAGCTTAATGTCTGAGATGGGACCAGTGGGTCCAGCCCCAGCCCCACACTTCCCTCCAAGCCCACACACCATCACTCTGACCCACACACAGACCCCAGGGATGCGTTTCGGGGTGGAAAATGCTCATGGACAGCCTGGGCTTTCCATGCCCTCCTCCGGTATCTCCAAGCTGGGCACGTGTATAACCATGGCCAAGCCCAGTATGCTCCCCCCCCCCCCCCCCCCCGAAGTGTGCAGATACTGTAGTGGATTCATTTTTACACAACATATTCATCTGGAAGACCAGCGGCATTAAAATGTGGATTAACAGCCTGGCAGCTTCAACAGCTTATTTGGAGTCAGCAGGCACTGTGGTGTAAATATGTATTTAGGGCATTTTGGGGATGCATGTTAAAGACACGGAGGATTATACCCATGCTTCTCTGCATCCCTGGATTTATGCTGTGTTTATTAGAAGCCTATAGACACCGTAGGCTTGGTAAATATTGTTACGGAAGCAGTTACTGCCTGTAATGATCTCGTCTGATCTTTTGTGCCTGTCTACACATCCCCTCACGCTTCTGGTTTAATCTCCCACCCAAAGACGTGACAAAAACGCTTTTGCTGAGTAGGACGAGGGACTCTCCTCACATCCTACCCTGCTGCAGAGGTTACCTGCGGCCCCCAGGCTCCTGGGGTGCCCAGACTGTCCTTCACATCCTTCCCCTCTATTTTTAACTGCTGATAAATTGGAGAGACTCCTACTAAAACCATGGTTTCAAGGACATGGAGGGCAGTGACAGTAGCAGTTGACACTTCATTACATCAGAGATACGAGCAGGAGGGGGACCCCTCTGTCCCCCCAGGGTGGCTGAGGGGGATATCAGGGGCTGCTCCCATCCTGTGCATGCCCCTCGGGGTACCCAGCACTGCAGTGTGCATCCCTCAGCCCGGCCCAGGCATAGCAAGCAAGAGGCTGTGCCCCTGTGGCAGTTTGCTGTAGACCCCCAAACCTCCACAAGCAGGGGATGGCTCCTATGGGGTTCACTTTAATCCGTCCGGCTGCAGGGCAGGGGCTGCAGCGCTGCCAGCATCACACAAAACCGTATTGTGGGAAGAGGCCTGATGAGAAATGAATGTGAAAAAGCAATTGTAAAAACCAGTTTTTAAGTGTCTCAGCCGTGCCCCTGGGGAAGGAGGACACGGTGTGTTTAAAATACTGTGCTTAAAATAAAAACACATTCTCCATGCTGCCAACCTATTTTGCTGGGCTCCTGATATTGCTGCTTCCGAGACCACGTGCACACCAGACCCCCTCCTCCCCTGGGATGCTGCAGGACAGCTAGAGCCAAGGTTAAACATAAAGCTTTCAGAATGGCTTCCCAGCCTGGTGTTCTTCAAATGAGGAATACACCCAAACCAGTCCTCTGCTAAACCTCTGCTGATGGAGGACAGATGGGATGGATGGGATGGGACAGGCAGGTGGGATCCCGTATGTGGTACCCAGAGCAGGCTGAACCCTGACTATGCATCCTCCCAATGCCTTTCTAACCTGAGCCCTGACGCATTTCGTGAGTCTTTTCCCACCATTTCCCATTGCCACATGTCCAATGTATGCAACAGTCCAGGAGAGAAACTGCCTGATTTAACAAGAAAACCCACAGAAAACTAACAGCATGGGTCCTCAGCTGGTGTAAATGAGTGTTTCACTACCAAAGTCATCAGCAATTTGCACCAGATAAGGATCTGCCCCATCATTTGGAGGTGTCTCAGCTACTGGTTTTCAGCTCACCCCAACTGGGATCCCCGTGCAGGGGCACAAGCACTTGGTGGTGTTTTGATCAGAGCTGCCTTTCAGTATCATGATGAAGAAATGCATCCAGACTTCATTAATTTAAATAAGTGGGTTTCAAATTTAAAGCAAAAACCTGTCCAGTCTCATGTGGCAAACATGTAATGATCAAATTACGAGCAGAGGGGGCTGTGCAGGAGGAGCATTACCTGCTCCCATTCATCCCAGCTCGCCCTCCCCTGCACTGAGAACAGCCATCAGTCTCTGCTGGAGTGCCCTGGCCTGGCCAGGATGTGGAGCTGAATGGCCCTTATCAGATGGGCCTCCTGGCAGGGGACCTGGCTGCCCCGGCACTGGGATCAAGGAGGTCCCAAAATACCAGAAACACAATTCAAAGCATTTTTCATGCCCAATGGAGCGGCAAAAGAGCAGCCTGGAAAATGTATTTTAATATATTTACTATCCTTTTTAGCTTTCTAGCCCCAGAAGACAAGAGAATTTCTTGTTTGCAACAGCCCCAGAATATTCCATTATTCCCCAGTTATTTTACTGTGGGATTTTTCCCACTATGCCCCAATATCCTCATATTTTCAGCTGCAGTGTGTTTGCTTTGATGATGCCTTAACCTAGAAACAGTCTGCAGTTGTTTACCCGCTGGTAGAGCTTCAAATATTATATTCTCACATTTTTAAATCAGTGCAGACACCTGAGACAAAAAGTGTCCCAAAAGCTGCCTACAAGAGCTACATGCTGGTCACTCTTTCTTGTCAAGGTTGATTTATTACCTCCTTGCTGTTCAATTTCACATTTTGTCCTCATCATATCCGTGGCTCATGATCATTCTAGGCTGACCCTTGTAGGGCAGGCAGGGAATATTGATAAAACAATTATCTGTTAGCCGTTCATTTGATTTTCCATTTCAATTACGGATTGCACGAGGCAAAAGGAAAAAGATTGCATCATTGATTTTTCTACCTTACAACAGTAAAGAGTTGCTTTGATGGTTATAAAATGAATGCAACTCAACCATGCTTTTAAAGGTCATATTTTTTGTTTTACTATATTTCTTAAAAGCCTTAATATATGCAACTGTACGGGGGGAGAAGCCTGCACCGTCAGATCAGACAACTCGATACAAAGCACACGTGTGCTGAAGAAACACAGGTGAAAAGAAACCATGCTCTAATGTATTTACAATAAATCTGATCTTCCCTCGGCAAACTCCTTGAAATCATTCTGCAGCCACGACGTGGCTCTGGAGTCAAACGCCTGCCTGCAAATGCCTCTCCTCGCATGTAGCTAAGGAGAATTTAACAAGCCCTTCCTGGCAAAGTGGCCTCCTGCCTGATGGTGAGCGCCATGCTCCGGCTCCCGGCTCCGCGGCATTACTGCACATTAAGTTTGTTCTGTTTGCACGATATGCAGAGAGCAACTGCAAAGGAGATGTATTATCCCTGCTAAAGAGAACTATGTTAAAACTTCACCTATCTGAAGGGGATGATGATGTGCTCTTGCCAGGCAGTGATCCGGGACGGTCACACTGGCGCGGGAGCGGTGCTGAGCCCTCGGCACTCCATCACGGTTCAGTGCCCGGCTCAGCTCCGGGGGATTTTCACATGGCCGAGCCTCGGAGAAGTTCAGCCTTTGATCAAGGTTTAGCGTGCCTGGAGTGGCCGCGGCGCAGGAAAGGGCTTCCATTTTCTGTGTCATAGGGTGCCAATGTTGATCTCCTTAAAGCCCTAGAGTTCTCTTCCAAGACTGGATTATGCTCAGCAATTAAGGTAATGAACTGGCTGAGGTAACAAAGCATAATGATCTCTTTTGTCCTCTGAATGCTTATGAACTCCACTCATTCACAATAGTCTGGAATGCAAAGATTTCCCCAACACCGCGTGGCTTAAAACTGTGTAAAAATGATTACTTCCATTATGCCTTCATGGTTTGACATTTTTAATTTAAACACCTGTAATATTTAAGCATACTTCTCAGAACCAAAATACCCACTCTCAAAGAATGCTAGCTTACGTTCTTGTAATATTTTGACATCTTATGAGTATTATTTTAATGCCTGAAAAGATAATGTGATGAATCCATTGCAAATAGATCAAAATATGTGTGGAGGGGACTGCTTTGAGCTTTTTGTTTCAAAACAATGGGGTTTTCAAAACACTGCACAACAGCTGAGAGAGGAGCAATATTTTCAGACAGCAGAATATTGTGTCAATAATGGAAAGAGCCGAACCACATTGTCTCTGTGTATGTGCAGGCAAACGCACAACACAACTTTTGCTTCAAATCAAACCCTTTTATGCCGTATTAAACACCCGCTCGCACGCTGCAATCCTCTCCCAGCACAGGGCATTTTGATGCAGCTATTTCACTTCCTCTAAAGCGTTTACTTAAGGGTTTATTTATTTATTTAGAAACATCTGGCTACTACTTTGACATTTTTTTTCAGGTTTTTTGCATGATATAAACCTCCTGCACTGCAGAATCCGCTGCACTCTGATCTTTCATCTTAACACATTTCCAGCCCCAAATTTCACTTCAATCTCACCTCATCTCTCCATACTACATTAACCCCTGGCAATTGCCTTCCAAATGACCCCATTAAGCTGTAATTGCCTCAGCAGGCCTGCACTTTCGCTTGTAATTCTGTACCTCTCATCTCCCAGACGTTCTCTCAGCATCATTTCGTGTTCTGGCTCCCTTCACTGAGCTCAGCTTATGACCTCGCTGCACCATGGCCGAAATGACTACTAAAAGCATAACAGAGACGGAATTCCATTACTTATTTTTAAAAGTTCTCTGGTGCCCTAATGTAATATTCTTTGGGGAGTGTTGTCAAGGATACCAAGCACCAGCCATTAAAACCTTTTGTTTCCCAAGGCATTCCGTCTTTTATTAATAAATAAAGATAAAGAGAAGCTCATCCACCCTCCACAAAGTCAGCGTGCGCTTGCATGGGTCTGGTACAACTTCAGTCCTTATTCTACCCCTTTCACACCCAGGAACAGGGACGGACAGGCTGGCAGCAGTGATGTGCTTTTGCCCAGCACAAGTGCTGCTGTGTGCAGATAAATTAAAGCCATTGTGCAGATAATTCTGCAGGAGCAACTCTGCACAGTGCTGCCTGCCTTTAACATATGCTGCCTTCACACATGTAATGAAAATTAAAGCTGAGGTCCGAGTAGCTTTACGTGCGGACGCAGCACAGAGAAGGAGGCAAAACTAAAACTGTCATATCCCACTGTCAGGGCTAACAGTCTATCAAGGATAATGGGAATCCCCAATGGAGGCGAACAAAACAGCATGGAAAAAGCTGGCTAATCCTTTAACCGGGTTTGTGGCTCAAATGTGCTAAGGAGGAACCTCCCGCTCACGGCTGTTGTGAGACGGCCAGGAGACATATATTTCAGATTGAAAATTAATTGGGGCTGGATCCAAGCAAGCCTTTGTAGCAAGCAGTAACCTTTTCATTTTATGGTCATGACACTGAAATATTAAGACCCCTCTTCTCCCATAAACTATATAAACAGAGGCACTCTGAAAAATGAAGGCAGTTTTTTTCTGTGGCAGAGAAGGAGTTTTACTCTTAATTCATAATAAAACTTAACGCCGAGGCTGACGTGGTGGTAGGTTCCTGCTCAGAGGGCTCTGGTGCAGGCTGGTGGAGGACATGGTGCTGCTCCACATTGTGATGCTGGGACAGGGACCATCTGAGCACCCTCCTCCTCCGTGGGGCACCACCAGCAGCTCCCCGGTAGAGCAGGACGTGGCTACATTTTGATCTCCACCATCACTCCCCGCTGTCACATAGAAAGGAGCAGAACTTCAAAAGGCCACGGTGGAGCTGGGGGCTGGCACAGCAGAGCCGGCTCCGTGGAGAGGTGGCAGCAGAAAGGCCCACCAGAGGCCGTCCAGCATTGGGTGACTCTGCTGACGTGACTTCCCGCTCAGGAAACCTCTGCTCTTATGAGGCTGGGTGTTGGAATTGCTGGTGTTGGGATGGTGAATCAGAAGGGTCTGAACCTCATGCGTGACCGATTAGCTGTTTCCTTCAGCATCTGCTGCTCATCACCAACTGAGACAGAGCGCTGGACCAGGTCAGCCCTCCATCTGATCCAGGAGATCCATATGGTTTGGGTTGCTTTTCTTTTTGAAACCCTATTTGTGGCGATAACGAGTTTGCATGGATTTTTAGCCATGAAATAGATTCCATCCAGGATTCCAAACTAAAAGCAGATTCATGAAAGCTTTTAAAGGCCTGTGTCGAAGGATGTTTCATGCCCACGGTGCTGGGAGGTGACACTGCTCGTGGGACACTGTGCAACATCAGGACTGAGGCTATGGCATGTCCCCTTGACATTCCCTCAACGTCCCCCTTGATATCTGCACGACATCTCAGCAGGATGGTGTCTGTAAAGTCCCTCCCTTCACCCCAAAGTCACCTCCCCTGATCATCTTCTACGGAGAATCCTCATAGATAAGATGAGGGAATCAGTCTAATCACTCACCTGCTCCATAGGTACACCAGAGATGAAAAACAAACCAGAACCTTCCCATAAATGGACAGTTTCTGCTGGCAGGTGCCTGAGCTTGGCTCATTCCTCTGGCTGCGCGCGAGCTGCACATTGCAGCAAACATCACAGCTCTGCCTGTATTTATTCTACACACTAGGCAGGAAATTTCCATTTCATGCATCGCTCACGTTTTGCACTGACTCTGCGAAGTCAGTGCTTACACTTCACATAAAACCAGGAGGAACTCTAATTGCTTTGGTGTTGCTATTGTTTGAAATTTCGGTTTAGGCTCATTGGGCGCCAGTTCTGTTTGCTTTTCAGTAAAGCCGGTGGTACTGGAGGGAAAAGCTGAACAAGAAGTCATCCTAAGTACTTGAGTTATTTCTGCTTTCTTTCAAATGAACTCTGAGTTTATCATAGGCTCCTGGTCTGTAAAGCACACATAATGCTGGTTTTGTCAACATCCTGAGAAGAGATTATCAGCACCAACAAAAGCTGTGATCAGCTGGGTCTGCGCCGGTTCAATGAGAAGCAGCCAAGGATCACCTTTACCTCCGGCTTTGCACATTCCCAGACCATGGGTGGCCTCTGAACATCACCTGCAACTCACCCTGACACATGTTCCCCAGCACCTACAAGCAGCACCGTGCAGACAAACGCCTTTTCATGCAGTATTTTGGCTCTTCCTATTATCAGCTTACATAGGACTGAAATCCTCCACAGAACGTTGGGCTTTTCCATGCAGAGGTTTCAAGTGTGTTACCAAAAACGATCCTCAGAAGTGTTACAAATACCCAAACAAGGGAAACCACAAAAGATAAAGTGCCTCCATTGCCAAAACTTTGCAATATTTCTTGTTTGTCTAGTTACTGAAGTAAACACGAGTTAGAGAGGCACTTTATTGCCATTTCCAGAGTTCCTGGACATGTCTAATGAAAACAGCAAGTCATGAAGCATAGCATGGCATCAATGCCACAGCAGAGGCAACTGTGAAAAATGACCTGTGCTTCTCGTATTCCAGAATCCTTCTCCTCTCTTCCCAGAGACAAGAACTAAACTAAATAACTCCATGCCCCATTTACTTCTTACCTACCTGGGGCGAGGGAGGCATCCCTGAGCTCTTTGTATGAGGTACACCAGAGGGATGGAGCAGCCCATCAAGAGCGGGGAAAGGATGAATCAAACCATCAGTTTCTAAAGGAGTATCTTCTGAGTGCCAGGGATGTCAGTGTGGAATTAAGCAGCAAAGGAGAACTGCGTGTGAGATGCTATGGAAAAGGATCCCAGCTCCCTTCATGCTGTACCTAGTACCCGCCCTGATGTACCCACAGCCCGGCGTCACGGCACAAACCAGAAGGATGGAAACATACCACTAGTTGGCATTGGACAGGCACCGACACAGAGAGACACAGGAGACACAGACACAGCCCCACAGTCAGCAAACAGCGGCCTCAGCCCAAGCCATGGTTCCACTAAAACCAACCAAAGTGAAGCACACCAACAGAGATGAAACTTTCACCATCAAGGCAAGGAAGCCCCAAACGTCCTGACATGACCTTGGAAGGGAAACAGAGCCCATCAGATCTCAACCCACAAGAGAGCAGCTGGAGGAGGCAACAAGAGGGCTCCTGGGTGTTGGGGATGCTTATTACTCCAGGGCAGAGCAGTTCTCTCCTGAGCTGCTCTGACACCAATGTACGAGGCATTAGGTTGCCTTCAAGATGCTGCCCAGTTTCCACAAACAGATGGAGAAGGCTGGTAACCAGTCATGGGCTGACAGGACAGATCTGCTGTGGGTTACGGCTAACCTCCTCAGAAGAGACATTTAGGGCACCATTAGGAGCCCTCCCACCATCTGTGCTGGGCACTGGGATTATTCTCTCCTTCATCTCTGGTTGCATGTGATGAATGGCCAAGAAGAAAAGCCAGGTGTTTCCCTCAGAAGGAGCTCACCCCTCCAGTGTTTCATCCATGTTTGGCTCACGGTGAGCCCACAGTGGAGGGTGAAAACCCAGCTCTTGCTGTGAAAGCTTCATAGAATCCCAGACTGGTTTGTGTTGGAAGGGACCTTAAAGCTCATCCAGTTCCAACCCCTGGCACAGGCAGGGACATCTTCCATTAGATCAGATAGCTTCCAAAAGCATTAATCCTTTCTGGGAGCTGCAGACCAGCTTCCGCACCGGCCTGGGGCTTCCCTCCCACCCACAGCGATGGGCAGCCCCATGGCTCAGGGCACTGCCCATCCTGGTGCCCAGCCTGCTCCTACCCCTACTCCTCAGCAGACACAGCAAGAGCTTTTATTGCAAATGCACACGTTGGCAAAGCCATTTTTAATTGAACAGGTAAATACAACACCCTGCATCACCTCGCTCTGAGCTTTGCACCAAGAGTGAAATCTCCTGTTTCCACCAAAGCAGTCTGTACCCTAAAGGACACATCTGGTGAGCTCCATTCCTTGCTCATTCCGGCTCCTCGACATGTTTACTTTTAACTCCTGATTAACTCCTACTCCCTGAACTCCCAAAGAAATCCTCAGTTATTTCCTCTCCTTTTCTGCAGCCTCTGCCCCCAGAAGACACAAGTGCTGCTGTTCCCTTGCAACAACACAGAACCATTCAGCAGTACTAATATCTTACCCAGACCTACTGGGTCCACAATACATTAACCCCTGTGCAACAAACCTGAATGAACTATAGATGGGTTCTGTAATTCAAAGCAAGAACTGAGCAAGAAAGAGGAAATTATGTGGATAATAAGACACCCAAACCCCATTCAGCAGCGCTGCCGCAGTGACCAGTCCAGGAAAGCACCACTCTGCAGCAAAGACAAATGATGAAAACTAAAAGCATCTACAGCCACTATTATAAAATGCTGCGTGTGAAACAAAATACTCTTTTCTTTGTAGGTAAAAATGATACAAAGCAGAAGCTGACGATAAATTTTTCCTTTCAGTTTTAATCAGGCTTCCTGTTGTAAAAGCTCAGCAGACAGTGACGCGAGACACTGCCTCCCAACTTCGGTTCACCTTTGCCATTCCACCAGGGACACCGTGTCAAGATTGTTCAGCTTTTTTGATGAGTGCTGCGTGGGTAACTAATGTGTAAATGCAGATACGTATAGAAAGCGGTTTTGACAGTGATGTATTGCAACTGGTTCCAGATGTCGGCGAGGGATGCTTGGCCAGGCACCTGGGGCTCGCCTGCCACGGAGCTGCACCAGCACCAAACCAGTCTTCAAATAGATCACAAGGCTTTAACTCTCCAATTATAATCTTATTAAACAACCATCACTCGAGCTTCTGCTTCTCCTCTTCCAGGATGCCTACAAAATATCTCCGTGTTGTTGCTCACATTTTAATTTTAATTAAGGGGAGATAAGCTGCAATGTGAAGCTTAGCATTAAACCCTGCAGTTTGGCTGTCAATGGGAAACTTAAAAGCAAGCTGTTGAATAAGTCAAAATTAACCTTATATTAATGTTTAACATTTTTTATATCACCACACCAAAACTTGCACATTGCACATGCCATACATTTAATTAGATATCCCCTAATTGCTAAAGCAAATGTTGAAATGGTGCAACAAATACTGCATTTCCCGCGGAAGATTACAAACAGGGAGTGGATTTGCCTTTGATATTGGAGCAAACTGCTGTGGAGGTTGTTTTAAAGCAGGTGGTCTGTAAAATCCACTGGAACACACTGCTGAAACCCCCGAGTTCCCAGCCATGGTTTGTGTCCATTGCGCCAAGGACTGGGCAACCTGCATATGCCACCACGAAGGACAAGCATGGCACTTCACAAGGCGGCTGCAGGGTCCAATGTCCCCAACACCTCCCTGCTTACACACTCCCTCCTCACTCATTAACAAGGGGGGATTTAAATAAAACTGTGTATTGAAAAATTAAGTGATTAATTAGTGCAGTAACAGTCACACTCGATGCACAATTACTGCTGACAAGCCGCTGGATGCTCTGGCCGGTGTGTACCCAGGCAGAGTGCACGTTACATTCCAAGGAGCAGCATTTAACCTGGAGAACTGATAAAGTTGCACTTGTTACAGCACAAGTGTTTGCAGCTCAGCTCCAAATCAGTGTCTGGTCTAAAGGGAATCTTTTCAAACAACCTGTCTGTCTCCCTCCTCCTCCAGCACGGAACTCACAGCGCTCTCGGGGGGTCACCCCCAGCCACGCTCCCTCCTGCGGGTGTGATACCAGGCGCTCATTGATCAACATAGCTGCAGAAAGCAGGCGGGCTCCTTATCCCAGAACAAAGAGGGAGACCTGTGCTGCTGATTTTCTCCATTGCATCAAAGGGTTCAGGATAGGTTTAATACAAGCACTAGGAGGAATGAGGAGTGGTGCCGGGAATTACGCTGCAGCACATGGGAATTACACCTTCCACCCCAAGCTCTCCATCCCTCAGCACCCTGTGCTGGGCTTGGAGCCCTCGTGATCAATAACCTTATTATGAGTAAATTGTTTAACTACAGCCTGCTGGGGTGTGTTGGGTCTAGTGTCACTCGGTGTATTGATTGGGGGAAAAAAGACAGACTGACCAGTCCCTGTTACTTTTCCAGCTGGACCATCACATTTATTTCTAACCTGCATTTGAATGATCAACCTGTAAAATTTTATTACTAGCACAGAATACACTAATGAATGGTGCCAGATAGCACAAGAACCGTAAACTATAACTTCCATTCTGCTTATAGGGCTTCTGTTATGACAAATCTTTATTAGCCATTTGTGGTATAACATAAACCACCCAGAGCCAGGACTGGGCTTTTTTTGCCATCTCCTGCAACTGGAAGGATGGAGACTGTCCCAGCCTGGAGAAAGTTTCAGGGGCATTCTGATTGACCAGGGAGCTTTTTCAGCGACGTGCTCTGCATTTTGACTTGGTGCATAGGAACCAAAGGACCTTGTGCTTCACTAAAGCAGAAACTGATTAAAAATGGCCTTTTCCTGCAGTCCATAGGCCAGGATAGGAGTGAGATGATACAGATATCTCACACACAGCATGTTAATGTATAAGAGCATCCTGGTGTGAACAGCCTGGCTGCACAGGCATTTCTCCAGAGGACTGGTTGTGTGCTGATGGTGAGGAATGGTGAACGTGGATGCACCAGCACTTCCATGCTCAGCTTTAACATTACTGATAGCACTGCAGTAATTCTACTCTGATTTTCTACATAATCTTCTGTTTCCTGGCTAAAAAACTGGTCAGAAGTTGTGTCTGGAAAATACCAACATGCTTTGGGCAGTTAATACCGAGACAGAATATCGGGCAAGTAATTAAGATGGTTGGGTAATTGCAAGGAATGTTAATTCTTCCAGGCTTTGTAGTGGAGAACAAGGGATGGTTTGGGACCAAGCCTCCCCATCAGGATGTCACACGCAGTGCGGAAGAGCAAGATGTGGTGCACAGGGGCCCAGCAGGTGCCTACACATATGACAAGCCACAGAATTCCACAGAAAATTCCCACTATTCAGGGTGTGCTGCTGCTGTTCTGTACCTTTCACTGCCTTCGGAACATGAGGAGGAAGATTATGATGAGACACGCAATGGGGATTATAGACAGACGGGTCCAGATTTAAAATCCACTGAAGTTAATGGGGGGTTTCCAAGTCGCTTTCCCACCTCTGGATCAGTCCCCCAGCTCTGCACAAGCCCTTTGCGACAAAAAAAGCTCCTTCCCCTCCTTTATGTTGTGCACTGGGATGGGTTTGCCGAGTTAATAACCATAGGGAACAGAATTCATATTCCCAGCAATGGATGTTCTACTGGTCTGACCTGCCACCAGGTCTGTAGTGTCACACTGCAGGGTGCAGAGCCTACACACACACACACACACACACACACACACATTCTGGTTATAGTAATACAAAAGTTGCTAAGAAACACACACATTTCACCAGCACCATTGGCCACCAGACTACAAAGCAGCAACATATTTAGAGAACCATCCATATGCATCTCATTCAAGGTAAAATACCAAATGAGCTCAGATTTGGGCTTCAAACAGACAGGATGTAAATGCAAGTAGGAAACATATTTGGAGCCTAAGTTGGGAGCCCTTTTTCACGCAGAGAATGCTCAGTGTGGAATGGCCTGGCAGGCAGGTTCAGCCAGGCAGAAAGGCTGAGATCATTCAAGAAACAATTAGATAGCATCGTGTGGGGAGCAGAGTACTTAGCTGGGAATGCACCCTGATGCTCCGATGGGCTTTTACTCAATTTAATAACATATCTCGCAGCCTCTGGTACCCTCTCCTCTAGGCTTGGGCAGCGAGTTGGGAAGAACTTTCCCAAAATGTATGTGAAAACACTTCCCCAGCCTGTGACAAGGGCAGTGAGAAGCCTCCTGCAGGCAGAGGTGGGCACACTGCATTTCACAAGCTGTTTGAGACATAATCAGGCTCTGATGCCCAGGACGGAACCAGGACCACAGCATCAGCCTGTTCCCACCCTGTGGCACGAGGGTCTCACCTGCTGGTGCCAATACTGAGCCACACGTGGTGTTGTGGGCAGGAGGGGGACCAACCACCACGTCCCCATCTCACAGGCCAGTGGAGAAGAGGCACAGCACCATGGGGACACATTTAGTCTCTGTAGGAGTCACCAACGTGCTACCTGCATGAGGACTGCTCTCCTGCAGTGTGCAGGAGAAGAACAAAGTCAGGTTCAAGCATCAGGCACCCGCGACCGCCTGTCTAGAATCAGCACTTGAAACAAACTCGGCTAAATGCGACAGAAACGCCTGCATCCCATTGACACGAGGCCCCATGCTGGGACTTGAACTAACAAATATTTCATGATCTGGATGTGAAAATCTACAAATGAAAAAGAAATTACCGTGGTACACAGTCCTCCGCCAGCAAACTTGTAGGAAAAGGAGTTAAGAGACACTAAGGAGGCATGGTCACTGGTCATGAATATTCACCCAGAAAAATAATAACAACAATCATAAAAAACTACATTTTAGGACATCAGCATTAAGAATACGCTGCTTTAAAATGTGCTCTTTATCTCAGAGACAGCATGAGTGTACACCATGTGATGGAGCAGTTGCTATGGTAATGCTCTTTATTGAATAGCAGACTAAACAAGTGCATATAAAGCCCATTTACAGAATAGGATGTGCAAGTCCATGAAACTCAGGTAACAAACCAGCATGGGAGCAACTGCCCCCAGCCTGGGGGGGTTCAGAAACACACCGAGTGCAGAGGGCTGGATCTCTACAGGAGTTTTAACAGCAGCATGGTTTATTCCCAAGGTGTGTGCTGGTGCTGCAGCTCCCCATCCCCACAAGGACAGCAGTAAGCACACAGGACAGGGCACTGGCAAACTGTCCAGCTGCTGGCCCTTTCTTTGCTTAGGCTCCGCAAGAGCAGCAGAGAGGTGTGGGGCAGGGGACTGCAGGGGTGCCGCAGCCTGAAGCAGAGGAACAGCCCCCACCAAGGCAACCAGTACAGTCAGCTCCATTCTGCCGTCTGCACATGGCAAAGGGAGATACCCCATGGTCAGGTTGTGGTGCTCAGGGTAGAAGAGCCAAGCTGAGGTTCCCCAGAGGCATTCAAAGATGGAGGTTGATGCTCACCCAAAGGGACAGCCACGGCACCTCGTGTCCTTCGTGGCAGCTGGAAAAGGAGCCACCAGGACATGAGCAGCGCAGGCTGGCCCCTTTCCACCAGCCGGGAACAGGACCCATAAACCAGGGCACAGCTACAGCAGAGGAGGCTCTAAATGGCCCCATGAAACAGGAACAACAGAAACCATCTCCTATGCCCTGGGCACACAGCACTTCTGGCAATACATAGATACGTATGTGTGCACATGTCCCGCTGCAGGGATGTAGGGAGCCTGGGGGCACTGGGCAGAAGCAGGAGCCACAATTCCCTCCAGGTACCTCCAGACAGGACCCTCCTGCTGTGCCCACCATGACAACCTGTACCAGGGCTGGCCCTGCCCACCAGCACCATGGCACCCTCGGCATCAACCATGTAAAACCAGTTTCCTAAGGTACCACGCCACAAGGAGGGAACAAAACTAACTTTGCACTCTGCCGTCATGTCCAAAACTTGTTTGCAAACATTACATTTTTATTTTACTTATTTAGGGAAAATTACACAATTCTTCATAGCACAGTTTAAAAATAACTCCACTATTAATGCAGGCCCTTTATTTAATCACTGGCTAATTTACTCCTGACAGAAAGTAAATTCCACTATTTTCTGTGAGGCTTTATGAAATTGCCATCATTTTTAATTAATTCTTAATTAAAATATATTACACCACAGCTTCTACCCATCTCTCTTGATATTCTAACATAATCAATTCAAGACCATTTACATATCATTAATTAAAAGCCTTCCTCTCTCATCCTTAAAATCATAATGAGGCTCTATTTCTCATTAGCAGCCTTTAAGGGATAAAATAACAATACAGACAAGAATGAATGGTAATTTCAAAAACCTCTTTTCTGCTCTTGCAGCCCCTCAGACCGGACAGTGACACATCCGAAGTTCACTGATGAAGCAGTTGTGGAGCGTTTTGCTAAGACAAATAACTAACCCAGCACCAGCAGCGCCGCGCCGCAGCCTCCGGAAACACCACCCACTAAAGCAGCGAGCAGTTGGCTTGTGCTCATGGTGCCAGCCCTGGGGTGAGACACCCTGGGAGGTGAAGGGTCCCTCTGAACCCCAGGACCATCCTTGCGCTGAGGT
This sequence comes from Ara ararauna, assembly GCA_028858755.1. NCBI lineage: Eukaryota > Metazoa > Chordata > Aves > Psittaciformes > Psittacidae > Ara > Ara ararauna. Next base: position 22,033,807 of record CM054384.1, read on the forward strand.
GGGACATCCCGTGCATGTGGGACACCAGCCATGCACATGCCTCAAGCCCTAACACGTGTTAAATCAGAATCCCAGACTGGTTTGGGTTGGAGGGACCTTAAAGGCCATCCAGTTCCAACCCCCTGCCACCGGCAGGGACACCTTCCACTAGAGCAGGGCGCTCCAAGCCCCGTCCAACCAGGCCTTGAACACTGCCAGGGATGGGGATGGCTCCATGCCCCATACGGATGGCTCCAGTCTCAAATCCAAAGAGCCACCAGCAAAACAGATCATCTTCAGCTCGTGGGCTTTTGTCCAAAGCTGCAACGACTCCCCACATTGCTTGCAATTGCCACATGCAAAAATGCTTGGAATCCCGAGACATTAAGTACGTGCAGGGACAATAACAGATATTCAAATTCATATGCTTTGCTGTTTTCTAGTACCTGCCAGGACAGGATGAAATACATCACATCGGTGTTAGTAAGGCTGAGACAGGGAAGATAGTGTTAACCCCCAGTAATTAAACTCTAGAGCCAGGATACGTTTCACGCGTTCATAAATGAGCTGTGATATATGCTGCTACTGTAAAGAATTACCATTTATTGATAACGAAAGGTAAAAATTAACCACCTATTCAACGATTCCCTTCCTCTTCTCAAAGTTTAAAACCACATACATCTCAGAAAAGATTTACTGCAACTGCTGCCTTTTAACCTGCTATTTTCAGTATTTTGGCTGTGAGTTAGGAAATTAATACAACTCCCACCATGGTTATTTTTATGATTAGTGTAAAATAAAATTTCATGGCCTATCTTTTGTCTTGAGCAGCTGGGACAACGACTGCTTTTTGTTACACTCAAGAAGAGGCTGAATTAGACCTTAATTTGTTATTACCTTTTTTTGTTAACACGGTTTATTATTCACAGCAATTCCTAGGCAGACCCTGAGCAGGGAACGGAAGCAGAGCTGGTATCAGAGAGTGACAAAAAACAACACAAGTAATAGACAAAAAATCAGATCTATGTCTCGGGAATGTTATGCAGAGTTATTGTCACCAACATTAACGATATCTAGGTGCTGCATATCAGGCAAATCAGATTTATATCACTGTCTTCTGCCAATTGCAGGTGCTCCACCACAACTTGTCAAGACAGCCTGTCTGAGTCTTCACACGTCAGACAGAATCACAGCACTTGGTGTTTTGGTCTGTTGACAGCAATTTATTTTGATGTGTTGTCACAATACGGAATTCTTCGAGGCTCTGCACCACGGTGCCAGCGAGTCCTACTGTACTTTCCTGCTGCCAGATGCTACAGGTTCGGAGAGGGAGAAAACACTGACAATTTATTAATAACAAAAAAAGAGGGAGATCTTGTAACTGTTCTGAAGGTGCTGGAGCCAAGATGAGCTCTGAGAGCACGGCTGGGGGACAGGGAGCCCACCAGTGTCCCAGAGGATGGGCACTGGAGGGACCGTGGGATGGTTCTGCTGAGATGCTTCACCCCTCTCTGCAGGGGATCCTGGCCCTCTCCCACTGACACCCACACTGAAAAGGGTGCCACAGGCACCAGGTCACAACAGCCACTGCTAAGCAGAATAAACACACGGATTTAGGGAAAGAGAAAGTATTTAAAACTTAGTTTTCATTTGCTGTTTGGCTCAAACCTGAATGTGCTTCCCACTCAGTGGCTGGTGAGTGGGAGAGTTCTCAGTGGGTCCCAAAGAGACCAACCACCCACTGTGCACTGCAGCACGAGCCTGTGGTTCCCTCTTGTTTCTGGATGCACTTGGGCAAGGAGCAGAATATATCCATTTTCCCGCTGTAAATTAAAGGGTTTGGTTTTGTCGGAGTGCCCTCAGGAATGGTCTCAAAACATTCCCGAAGCGGCCCACGTTTCCCAGGGAGAACAAAGTACACAGCCTCTCACTTCCAAAACACGGAGGGTTTCTGGCCACATCAGTTCTGAATCCTGAGCTACTCCTCTGCATGTGAAGCTATCTGGCATGCGGCTTTCCCCTGGCCTGGCTGTGCCCCCTTCTGCCTGGCACAAGAAGCATTCCCTAAGGAGGAAAATGAGCTGATTGCAAGTAAAAAGGCAGAAAAAAACCAGAGAGAGGTAAGTAATAGTGGAGAATTCTTTTCAAGGACTGCTTGATTAGAAACAACCACATTCATATTCAAACCTTTTAGAAGCCAAGTTGCCTTTCTCAACAAGGTGTCTCCGCGGATATTTGCTCTGCTTTGTTATGGGACTCCTGACAGTTCTAATAGAGCTTCTAAATAAAAAAAACCCAGTGCATTTGTACTGCCAGGCAATAACCTTCACATTTTACTCTTCATTCATAACGAAAATTAAGGGCACATGACCTGCATGCTAGGTGCCTTCCAGGACCACATACAAGCAAATGTGTGGTGGGAACACCGCAGCTGTAAAGAGACATTGAGATGTGTGCAGGGGGACTCCAGCTCAACGCACTGGTGCCACACGGTCCCAACACCACCTCGAAAGGCCAGCTGGCAGGAACAGCGTTCCTGCACTGTAGTAAGGCCATGTGAAAGCCTGTTTATGCTTATTTTTCATTCAGAAATATGATACAATAAAGATATCACTATTATTCCGTGTTTATACTGGAGGAAAAAATAACTAATGCAATTCGATCCCATACAAAAGCACAGTGCTTGCAGGAAAGAAGGCTGTAATTTGACAATCAACCCTTATGGAACAAACCTGATGTGCTGAAATGTTTATTCCAGAAGAAACACTTCCAGAGAATATTTGAGTGAAATGGGGTAAAAAGTAGAACATTGATATGAAAAATACCACCACTCAGGAAATCACAAGCGCCACTTTGTATGCATCTGTGAATTGGCTGCATACAGCAAAGAGTCCTCTCTGGAGGAGTCAGCACAACTGAGGGGCATCCCTGGCATCAGCCGGCTCTTGCTGTGCAGCCCCACGGGCACCCAGGCTGGTGGGAGTGGAGCAGGGAAGAGTAAAAGCAATGGGTGGGCAGCGGGAGAGATTGCTCAAGGGGGTCCTGAGCTGGTCTTGGAGAAAGCGAATAGCTCTCTGGGTCATGGCTGGGGCAGGATGCTGTGCAGGAAGGGCTTGAGCTTTGCTCGACCAGGCTGGATGGAGCCCATTGGCAGCATCTTTGCCCTCCCTGAGCCCTGCAGCTGGCGACAGGAATGCCCTGGCTGCAATGCTCTGCCAGCCAAGAGACGGGAGCAGGAGCACCGGAGAGGAGTAGAACAGAGGACACGGCGGCTGACGCTGGTGCGCTTTGAACAGCTCCTGAACAGCACTTTGTGTGTGTGTGGTGTGAAAATCAGTGCGAGTGTGGGAGAGCGCCGGCATGTTTAAGTGGTACAAATATGAGAGTTGGGTCTGAAGACTCCATTTGGGCAACCTGCCATTTGATCCTCATATCCCAGCGATCACTATAACCAAATGGAGTCAATGACGCGGACACCAATTAACACATGCCACTCCGATTTGCTTTTCTGTGCCATACTTTATTAAACACTTTCAGATGTAATTGAACAACACTGTTACACAATTAAGCACCATACAGTACTGCACTTTAAAACAAAAGCTATGACAGTTCTGTACTCTATTAGCGCTGTTAGATACTGTGTAATATAGTAAGTAATTAAAAGCTAAAACTACAGTACTGTAACAATCCTAATCAGACTCCAATTCCAGTAGCAATAGAAGTATATTAAATTTTTAATACAGCGCAAGTACCTCAGCATTACCCTAGGAAAACTACACGTTGCCTGCTTCAGGAATAACCAGAGATAACCCCTTTTTCTGCTGGCAAATGGGAGCTAAACTGTGACCATACCAGAGCAGCGCTGGTGAAGAGGACACCACCTTCCCTAGTAGGACAGGGTCATGGTGCTCGGAGGGAGGTACACTAACAGCTTTCTTACTACTCACTGTCAGGGACACAGGCATGGCACAGTATGGCTGGCAGGGCCCCAAGCAGGCAGGGCTGTGCCAGGCTGGGAGTCAGGCAAGCAGAGGGTATGGGTACCCCAACCCATGTCACCCGCTTGGTGTTGGAGGTTGCACTTTCAAGAACACTTCCAGGTCGTGTCTCTCAGGGTAACAAAATGTCACTGCTGCACTAATCAATTCTGCAGTGTTAAGCATAGCATGTGGCTGCAGCGTTAACACGTCTTTTTGCTGTCCCTCTGGAGATGATATTCTGCTGCTGTAATGTGAACTGAAGAATGCGTGTGTACTAAAGCATGGTGGAAATCCTACTACCAACCACACACCACCACCAGAACCTATTCCTTTCCCACTGTCCTCAGAAACTCCAGCTCCGTAAGAGCTGTCCCACAGGGAGCAAGAACACAGTTGTCCATGGACACAGGTGGAGATGCAGGTTGGGAGAGGCATCACACCATCACTCTAACTGCAACAGTCATTCACAGCGCATGTTCTCTATCTTCTATGCCAAAAGCTGAGATTTTCAACATATATATGCTCCTCATCCCCTTCCTGCCTCCTTTTCTGGAAGAGTACTCTTCAGTTTAGGAAAGAATGCAAGAGCTCTCTGCCTCCCCTATGATAACTCAAACCTTTCAGCTATGTCCCCCCATTGCACCACTCTGCTCCAGTGCTCACCACGAACAGCACTGGCACAGGCTGAAGGAAAGGCGAATTCTCTCTTTCAGAGCATAAGGAAAGATGTAGCAGGAGATGGGAAGATGTAATTACAGTATTTCAGATTAGTGGGATGAGCAGAACTGAAGCACAGACAACAAAAGAACGTTCTTTATCAGACAATCTGCCTGGGGAGAAAAAAGAAAGGCAACTAGAGTCAAAGAAAACCAACCAAAAGAACCCTCCCCACACCCCTCTCTGGTATTTCCAAGGCTTTGGAACACCTCTGAGAAAAGTGCAAAACAAGACAAAATCCACACCAGAGCCACCATCCCCATCCCCAGCTGTCTGCTTATTCCTGCCACATGAACTAACGCGTGTTTGAATGGATGAAGCAACAACTAATGCAACGCTGCATACTAAACACATCAGCCTCAACAAAAACCATACATATTTGCATTTGAAAATTAGTCCAGATTCACACCCCTGGGTGTCTTGGGAACAGCACCACCATGCTTATGTTTAGTGTTGCATTACTTCTGATTGATTTATGGAAGAGCTTTCAATAGTACGTTGGAGCACAACTGGATGTACCGTTAGTGACACAATGTGATGGCTGCTGAAGGGACCTGCTCATGGGCAAGTACACTGTACAGTTTTGATGTGTTTTTAGACTATTGCTTTGTAAATTTAAAGCTAAATTTTAAAAGTCTACTAAATAAACAGTAAGATAGCCACTTCTGATAGTCAGGACTGGGTATGTCAGGAATGACTGAAAACGACTTGATCTTTTAACCATGACTGTAACTAAAGAATCTGAATTAATTCCCAAGATGCTCTGTCAGCCACACCCCTACAACAAATATTCTGGATGTGAACAGGGTCAGACTCACAGACAGAAGATGCATTGTCTCCACCAGCAGGAAGAACGTGACCTAAAATACATACCATGGACTTGGCTCCCCCTGACAGAGGGGATGACAAACCCAGCACTGCTAATACAGCACTTAGCAGCAGCATCCGAGTACAGCTACTCTCCCACCCAAATGACCTTTTTTCCCTTCAACAGTCTTTCTGAAGCAAAATTTGTGGTGAAGGTTTCTTGCTTAAAGAATATATGGGCTTATGGCAAATACATCAGCCCAGGGACTGATAATTGCTTGGGCATAGAAGGTATGCGGGCCAGGCATATAGAATAAAACAGTAAAGGGAATACAGTGGATATTTATTAACTTTAGCCCCCAAAGCCTTGTTATATTCCCAAAACACAATCCTATTGGCATGAGAGGCTGCTGAGATGGAAAATATCTTAACAGCTGCCTCTCCTACTTCAGAGCTTGCGCTCCCCTCCGGTGCCAAGCGATGAGGTGCCTTTAACATTCACAGGAGGCACAGAATTTTAATGTGCCCCATAAAAAAAAACCATGTACTGCCCTAAAAAAAACCTCAAAATCCAACACCCCTTTTGCATTTAAGTGCTTCAAAACCTAAGTTTGTATCCGAACCCTCTCCTCTCCCGGACTGATGCTGTGGAGCACAAGAGATAGATGGACCCCCAAATCCTGGGGCGGCTGCACCCCCAGCTCCAGGGCTGGAGGTCCCACACCCACTGTGACTCCCCACTTGGAATGTGCTGAAGGGCTGACACCAGCATCGCTGACCCGATCCTAAAGAAGTTTGGAGGTTATGCCTTCAGGTTTAGGTGGGTATTAGGTGCTCCCTTGGCCTTGCACTGGTGTGTGAGGATCTCACCCAGGGAGCAGAGTGCTGGTTATGGATAACATGAACAGGAACCCATGAAACCAGCCAAAGTAACAAAGAAAGAAGCCACATTCACTGGTAAAGGACAGAGATGCACTGATTTTTAGAACAAAACCACCAAATCTGTGTTCCCACTCACGTTGTTTGATGTTGACTATTGTTACGGAAATGAAAGGAATTTGGGATTTATGTCATCGAGGAGGAAGCACAAAAAATCTCCAAGACACTTGCAAGCACGGACATCTCTCTGATACAGAAATACACACTAAAAATCATTTTGACTGGTTCTGGAAAGCAGACTTCTGGCTTTTGGAAGGGCTTTTCATGGTTGTTGATTCTGGCTTGTACAAATTTCATCAGGAGGAGTGCTGGAAACAAGTCTTGCAATTACTTGCAAACATATTCACAGTCTTTTAAAACTCCACCCAGTAGAGCTGCCATCAGTGTAGTTCATAATCCTAGATTTGAACAGCTTTTCTGACTGCAAGCTGTCTGGGTAATTGCTAAGCTGTCTGAGAATTACTATTGAACTTTGTCCTTTTTTATCTCACTGACTGACTACTATTTGTTATTAGTCCAAGTAATAATAATATATTAATGCACATGCTTAATATACAGAAGTGTATGTTTGCATTGAAACTGCACTGCACTCTGCACTCTCAAGTGTAGAAAAGTACCGTGAGCAGAGCCAACAGTCACACAGAAAGCCAGCTATCATCTTCCCAAAGGCCATATGCAACCATAGACTCAGCATTTAGTAATTCCTACACATGGAACGCTCTGAGCTGACTGGCAACACTGGAAAACTCAAGGAATTTCCTAAGACAGCCCTAAGCAAGCACCATGATCTGGATGCAGAATACCAGATCCACTTCTGTCTCGCTGTTCATGAGGAGATCCTCTTATCCAAGTGTCTTGGAAACTAATGATTTTCCAAATGGAATGCACTCCATGCCTCCTCTTCTGCTTTCAAGAACAGGGCTAATCTTTCACATCCATGTACAAAGCATAATGTGTATTTATGCTTCTAAAGCAAAGTCAGCCCATATTCAAGATGCTTCCTTGAAGGTGTGGCACTGTGACATTGAAAGTCTGGGTGTGCCTGTGTCCCACGGAATCTGGTATCTCAGCTGTGTCTGTGTAACTTCTAGTTACAAAAATATTTATAGGAGTTTATGCATAATATTGATCACTGCAACCCATGTCACTTGACAGAGGCTCCCATCTTCAAACAGAATATATCTGCATTCTAAGGTGGTTAGAAACCGGTGCAATTTATTTGCTTTTAAAGTGAAAGCTGTGAAAGTTGACCTAGGAAAACAATTCTTTTTTGTTGCCCTCTACACAAAAAGAGAGAAATGACCTGACTAATAGGGTTAAGCATCCTTCTCCAGAGGCATGCATCTGGCAGCACGTGGCCAGCCTCAGCTAGCTGCTGAAGCCTGCCTAGAGCTGCAAAGGAACGGATGGGAAAGCAGAGCTACAGAATGGCAGTGGTCGATAAATTTAATTTCTTATTAGCAAAACACTAATCAATAATCCAAACCAATTTTTTTTTCCTTCCCTTCTGTATTTTATGACTATCTGTGATGGAGGAAAAAAGAAAAATTACTATCTACACTGTCATTAGGAGGGCTACAAGGGTGTCATGAGGTTATGCAGGGAGAAAATTAGAAGAGCCAAAGGCCGGCTAGAACTTGTTCTGGCTTCTGCAGTAAAAGACAATAAAAACTATTTCTATAAATACATTAGCAACAAAAGGAGGGCTAAGGCTACCTTTCATTGTATGCAGGAGGAAACACAGTGACAAAGGATGGGGAAAAGGCTGAGGTACTCAACATCTTCACTGCACCAGTTGTTCTCGGGGTACCAAAGCTGGAAGACAAGGATGGGGTGAGTAGGATGAAGCCCCCATAACCCAAGGGGAAATGGCCAGTGACCTGCTACACCATGGAGACACACACAAGTCTATGACGCTGGACGGGCACAGTACTGAAGCCAGTTCTGTTTAGTATCTTCATCAATGATCTGGATGAGGGGATCATGCGCACTCTCAGTAATTTTCTGGGCTATTTAAGATACAAAGCTTTTACTGACTGCTATTAGTGATGACTGTTCTGATGCCATTCTTAAAAGTCCTTATTCTGAGACTCTAATTCTTTTTAATCATTATTCCAGTGTAGAACTGCCATTTTCTTCCTTAAATTGGCCACTTCAACAACAAACTACTCCCTCTAGGAGAGGATCAAGTGGAAGAGCTCAGTGTTTCTGGAGTATCTTGGCCTAGATCCAAATTCCTGCATCACTGATCAAAATTCTAGATACAATCAAAATAGCAAAAAAGAAAATAGAATAAACTCTATATGTTAAAGCTACCTTACACCAGCCCTGAACAGGAGGTCTGTGGCTCTGTGAGACAAGGGCTGCCACTGCTGGGTCCTGCACGGAAACAGAGCATTGCCGGAGCCACGTGGCTACAATAGACGGGCTGCAGAACTGTACCAAGAACAGTAAAAGACATGAAGTTTCTGATTAAAAATGAGGATGTAGGTGATTAGCAACCTGCAGGAAACTCAAGGCTTGTGCACGCTCCACTGGGCAGATGTGGGCAGCGGCTGGCTGAAGGGGTGGAGGACCCAGCATGGCTCCCATCGGAGCAGCCGCTTCCCTGCAGCACACGGGGCAGAAAGGGTTTTTTCTGCCCTAGAGCAGGAACATGAAGCGATACCAGACCTTGTTCCAACACAGAAAGTGCTGATTACTGATGAGTTATTAGATATAGCAATTTATATGATTTTAAAAAATACACAATTTGCATTCACATACTTCGTTTTCAAGGCTCCTTTTGCTGCAGAAGCAATGTAACACATGCTTTCTTATGTAAATAATGCTCCAAAACAATTGCACAGTAATTATTCAGTCCAAACCAAACAACAAATACTAATTAAACTGAAGAGAACACAGCGCAGCAAAGGAAAGCATGCAAAGGGCCTTGCGTTGTTGCTAGCGATTTCAACCTAAAATAAATCCTGTGAGTAGGAAGGTGCCATGTAAGGATCTCCACCTAACTTGTTGTTCTGTTATTTGCACAGTTTTAATAGGATTTTTCCATTAATCTGTGACAAACCATGAAATTTTATATTTTCACCATGACCAAGCCATGAAATTTGCCAACTTTGTCCATGATTTACACTGGGTCATACTTATAAGGTCTGTTATGCTTTTTAACTAAATAACTACTGAAGCTTCCCCTTTGGACAGAATGAAGAATTCGCCTATAATTAAAGCAGGAATTGTTAACTGCTGGCAGTAAAAGTTTACAGCACTGTTTGACAGTCACCAAGATAAGCCAGTAAAACCCTGGGATGCCGTGTCTACCTGCGCTTCCCACATATCTGAACAATAGGGTTTTATCTCTCAGCATCACGAAATCAATCTCAGATTAGGTAATGAAATATGCACCAGCCTTTTCCCAGAACCTTTGACAAATCACACACAATCCTAAATCTTCATAAATCACGATTAAAGACAAGTATATCATCACCAACGCATATATCTTCCCATGCCTGACCCAGAGACTAATGAGAAAAGGCCTAGACTATCTCATCTGATTAATTAATTCAAAATGTCTGCTGTTATTCAAATGTGAGGCTGGTATTATTTGAATAACACTTGACAGCAGTGCCTGAAGATATCATTTCTGATTTGTGAAGCTGCTGCTGCATAACTGATGATAGTTTATGAAAATGTTCCATCGAAGCTGCTTTTCTTGGCACAACTGTGAAAGATTTTCTGGAGAGAGGGTTTTTTGTCAGTAGTTGATGTTGCTAACACTGTCAAATATTTCCAAAATCTGTAACATCCTGGAAGCCCTTTATTCCTGAAGCCTTGCTTGAATATTAGTTTCTTCGTTCGCTAAGAATTAAATACGTATGTATTTGCAGCAAAGCCAAGGGCAGCTGAATTTGACCCTTTCCACATTGCCTGTTCTTCACCAGCTCAGAGGACAAAGCGTCATCTTTCATGGGCAAAGACAGGCTCAGGGACAGAGCCCAAAGTCATTCTACTTCATGTCTGAGTTCAGTGCTGTGTTCTTTGGGATATTTTTTAAAGGTGAGGAGGATAAGGGCTGTAACTCCACAGTAAGATTTCCATGAGCATTAATTGTGAAGGAAAAGTCCACAGCCTCATCCAGAAACAGTGGCACTGCTGGGTGACCTTGGCTGGTGAACCTGCAGCCTGCACTCAGTGTCGCTGTGCAGGGTCCAGCCAGGCCAGAGAGGTCTCGTCTGCTCTGACATCCTGACGGGCAAAACCCTGGACAAGGGGCTGTATCCCTGGCTGCACCCCTGCCCTGCTGGGGAGCCTCTCCTTGAAACAGCCCCGGGCTCAGGTAACAGTCATTTCAATTATTCAGATGGTTGCACTAGGAGTGGCCACTATGGACAAGTTTATTTCTTCTTCTGGAAATACGGATGCTCCTCTTTTTCCCAGACTGCAGTGCTACTGGAAAACCAGAAAGCTGCACCCACAAGCACCCCACCTATTCTAACCAAATGCCTACAAAGACGTTAACTAACAGATGCCCAGCGATTACCAGAGAAATCAAGCCTGTGACACCAGTTGTGTCACCAAAACCTAAAAGCCACCACCACAGCTGACAAAGGTCTTTGGATACTGGAGGGTAGAGGGAAAGCAGAGCCCCTTTGTGCTCTGAGAAATGCTTGAACACAAACCAGCTTCCTGTGCCTCAAAACACTGTGCTCAAACAAGGGCTCTGCTCTAAGGACAATGATTTTGGTACATGGAGAATAGACTTAAAACTCACAGCAAAGGCTTCAGCTTTTCCTCCTGAAGTGTTTATAGACTGAAATGTGCTGAGATTCTTGTCTACACATGAAGGGAAGAAACTGGGTTAATGTAAATGCAGAGCAACTACACGCCCAGGCTGAGATTTCCAGCGGTGAAGAAGGGCCAGATCCAGACCTGGGAGGAGCCAAAGCTTCTCCCAGTTGGCAGCTCTCAACACATCACCCGGATGGTAAAGATGCTCAATGCTTCGTTTCATAGCATCTATAATAATAGCCATGGGAACAGCATTCTGCAGGTCACTGGGCTTTTTGAGGCTCTGTTATTAGGAATACTTTAAATTGTAACTCTACCAATTTTTAACAGAACTCTTCCTTTTATTTTTTTCCTAGGAAATAATAGATATTAGCATTTTACTCTAAATACACAATACCAGAAGATGCCTACAACTCACTACAATCAATTTTTTTTTATTAGTGGAATGTGAAATGCGATGCCATGCCCATAACAGTTTTAAACTGCTATTCTGAAGCTGCGTAGCCATAAGCACTAAAAGAGAGGATGTACAATGTATGGTCTAAACCGAATATAAATCAATCATTATGACAGAAGTAGCACTTATTTGAGAGTCAGAAGTGAACAAAATACTCTGTGTCAGCAAAATGTCTCCTGTCAAAACCTGCTCTTTAAAATTTCACTACAATGTGCTGAGACAAATGTCCTTTGCAACTCCGTGTAAGGAAGCATGTTCTAAATCTTCATAATTCAAACCTTCCCTGTTTTCAGGCAAAAAAGCAAGCTGTAAACGGTTGCACATTCCTGCTGATGGAGCAAACGCTGTGCTTCCAGCAATGGCAGGGATCAAATGCCGCTGCCTCATCCACCCAGGACAGACAGAACCTCTGATCCACCCACCAGGAAACCAAAGGGCAGATGCACCAACAGTTCTATCTGGTCTGCTCATTCCTGAAGAGTGAAGATTAAGCTCCTGGAGGTTGAAAGATCACCAAAATGATAACCACGAGCCAGTCCTGGTGAGCAGCATGCTCCTCATGCAACACACTTTCCTTTTCGGTCATCCCAACTAATGCTTAGCAGGATCCTTAGCAGGCTCAGTCCTCTGCCCAGACCCTTTTCCTACCTCCCACTATGACCTTTTCAGTTGACCGTTTACCTTTGATTAAATTACCAATGTTTGAGAGCACTTAAATCTTACAACTAAGCTATCGGAGCTAGCATCGTCTTTTTTCCCTCCCTTTATTCTTCCCAAACGCATCACAAGTTCCTGAAGAGATCTGCATTATGTCACTCCTCAGTATATAAAATAAAGGGCATGCAGCTAAATCACATCTCCATTCTTCCTTACTTGGGATGACAGCACAAGCTGAACACTTCTTAAGCGGTTACACTGTTTGCCAGGCTTCCACTACCTTAAGATACATAAATTATCAAATTTAAGACCTGAGAAGAGTAAATGACTCCAATCTATGTCATCATACTCATGAAAAAGGAACCTCTTCCATTTTGAAAAGACTGTGGAAATACACAGTGGTCTGTGGAGTATGTCCCACATTTCTGGGAAAGTAAGAATGTAACAAAAGGTTTTATCTTTACCCGTGAAAAAGAAGAACCATCATTTTTTTTTCAATTACACATTTTAAACTGAACACAATCCGGCACAGAGTCCAAAAAGGCTGAATTAAAGGTCTGGGATCCACTGCCATTGCTAAAAAATCAACCCCCAAAGCAGAGGAGACAACAAAGGCAAAGCAGTGGCTGTTGGAAACAACCTCCTCCAACTGAGGATTCTATTTTTTGCAACTGTATACATTAAAAAACCTGTTTGAAGATTAAGAATGCATAAAACTCAAAACTGACATTTATTTCCTGGAAAACAATCTATTTTTTTTCAGCGATAGTTTTTCTAAAAGATGATAAACTCCTTCTCCTTATGCTGTGCCTTAAGACATCATGTGCTTTTATCCTTCAGCAAAATACGAACCAGCTACTAGGCTGACAATGCCAAGAACCATGACAAAATGGATTATTAATGAGAAACTGATCTCCAGAACTCTATTAATTTATGTCTTCCTGTCGGATCCCAAAGATGTATCAGCCCTCTCACTCAAAGAAAAAAATGCCAACATTGTACTTTGTTTTAAAGTTCTGCTTAGATGAAGAATTCATTATCCAAAGCACTGTTGTGTTATTTCAGTCTTCCCGTAGAATAAAGATTCTTTATCAAATAGCTTAGAAAGCCGCTGACAAGCGCGAGGATCTTGCAAAATATATTTACATCAAAAATCCAATGAGGAATCTTGGAGTTTTAACCTTTTTCTTTTTTTCTCAGCAACATTCTCTGCCTCACTCTGACCTGTCAGCACTTTGAAATGAAGACCATGAAATTCCGCCTCTAAAAACCCCAGAAAAGATAAGATGATGGTGAGCTTTTAAAATACTTAATGATACTAATTATTCCGCTGCAAAGTAAAATGATCTAACACATGAACAGAAGAAATCACGTTTCTTTGTTGAGCACAAACAGCAAACAGACATAAAATGTCCTTTTAAGCCTCCATGGAAAGAAAAAAAAAAATCTATCTAATCTACGCTTATCATAATATTTATGAAATAAAAAACAAGAGGAAAAATTGCTGTAATGTACTCTGGGTGACCTCTGCTTTCGAGAGAGAATGAAAACAGCCTTTTGCTTTTCAATCCCCATCAAAGTGGAGTTAAAGGAGGGACAGCATTCCCTTGCTCACTGCCATTAATCATTGCTTTCTTCAAGCAAGTGCGTATTAATTTCTGTCATCCCAAACATCATCGAGTATTGTTACAGCACCGTTCACTCCTCATTCACCACCAGTTGTTACCAGTTTCCCTACACTGAGCAGAGACAGGGTGAATCGTGTGGATTTCAGTGTTAGAGGCCTTTATCCCTGGGGTGCTGACACCAATTAAGCCATTTCAAGAAGAAATGAGAACAGGCGCAACCCCTCTCTGTAACAAGAGCTTGCACCTAGCATTGGCAGGTTGCCATTCGCTCCTGCCTGCTACAACCCCCCCCCCCGCCACATCCCCGGGAATTATACAGCGTGTTTACACTGCATCTGCGCCGCACCCGGAGCGGTTCTGTACGGCTCCAGCGCAAAACGTGGTGCGGAGGCTTTCGCAGTCCCTTTCCAAACAGCCTTCCAAAACAGGGTAGGAAGAGGCTTTAGGCTGAGACTCACAAACTAACACAGGCTTCTCCTCGCACAGTATTTATTTAACCAAGCGATGTTACTGGTGGGAAGAGAGAGCTGAAACAGTACCATGAGGATGAGCTCTTGTGCTTTTGCTTCATTCCAGCATTAGATGCACACATAAGACAGATGACAACAATTTTACCACTGCCATACAACAAATACCCTAAATATGAAAATTAGCTGGATCTTCCAGAATTAAGAGCATCATGCAAGCAGGGAGGGCTGGCATCGCACCCGCCTGCATTTGGGGGCCTGCAGGAGCTACAAAACCTACATGTTTCCAAAAAGTTACCTAAAATCCTGAAAACCAATGGGTTTAGTGAGTTTAATTAATACCATTTGTACATTGCTAAAGTGTGTGTAAAGATGTATCAAATTCCCTGGCAATATTGTTGATTTTTTCTGACCGCTTTAGATCCAATCATTCTCCTTGTTTTAGACATTTACATCTGCTTTTAAGTTTTTATGGTTGCCTGTTGGCAGGCAGCAAAGTGGAGCTGTCGATGCTGCTGCAGAATAATGCAAGGTTTGTTATGAATTAAATATTAGAAACCTTAACGCAGCGGCCAATAAGAATTATTTTCCTTATTAAAGCAGCAGAAGACGCTGATTAAATTTTCATTGCATTGCAGTCTTTTTCCCATTTCTGCTTTCAATTCATCATTCTAATGTATGAAAGGCTTGCCGAATAATGGCATGGGGACTTAATTTCTGGAATGCAAATATGGCAAAGAAAATACCATAAATACCCTCCCAGAAAACATTAAACAGTCAGTTCTAATTAAGTGAATACTAACTAAGTAAATATTCTCTTAAAGGAAAAAAAAATAATCCCAACTCAAGATACCAAGAATTCCAAGAAGGAAAGCACCAGAAATACAGGCACACGAAAATTATACGGAGCTTTGGTTATCTGAATTTCACAGGAGGGAACTAAGTATGTTTAAACAATTGAGGTTTTGGATACTCAAAGAAATTTTTGTATCCATTAGCAAATATCAGAAAACACAGCCTCATTTTGATTAACTGAGAGAGTGCTTCTTAGGTGCTGTAAGCAAATGCTTAGGTGCTGTAAGTAAATATACCCCAGTGCATGGCAGCTGCAGCAAGACTGCTTTAAGTCAGGTGATCCAGATGTGCTAGTTTTATAAAGCAAAACATGTAAATATCAGTTTACTGGTGTGGCACCCTTTAAAAATGGAATTCCTTTAGGGAAAAAAAGAATCTCCTCATGGCAGACAAACTGTGAGAGCCATTTGGAAACGAAGCTCAGCTGAACACTGGTTAGCAATTTTACATCTGCACTACACACAACTACATGTACATGTAGGGAAAATGGTCAAACAAAACCTTGTAATAGTGTGTCCTATACTGAAGGTTGTTCACGTTTCTGCCTTAATGTGCATCAGGAAGAAAATGAACTTCAAGTATCCATTTCCCCTAGAGAAAATCTCTTCCCTGAAACTCTGCAACTAATGAAATGGGGATCTATAAATAGCAGCATCATTACCATGAGAGCACTTGCTTTGTACCAGTCTCTGCATCTGACCCTCTTTACACTAATAACTAGCAGACTTGGATATAATTCCTCTATAGGATGATCAATATTAGGACAGTTAAAATGTGATGTACATTTAAACTGTGGAGTATATTTACTGACCAGGCTTGCTAAAACATGAGAGCACACAATGCTCTGGTGCTGCCTTTCCCTGCTCACACTTATCACAGAGTTTCTTATTGTCTTAAATGAGGTGAGTGCGGCTCTGCAACTTCTCTCTGATGTTACAGAGACATGCATTGTGACAAGACAAAAGCCATAACACACCTGAAATGTTCCCTGCTGAAATCTCTCTCGATGAACCTCATTAAAATGGTTACTCCATTCCAAATA
>CM054384.1:22055119-22092619 GCA_028858755.1 Ara ararauna
CGAGGATGTGCATCTAGCATGAACAGCCCCCGCATGGAGCTCTGGGGCACTTTTTTGTCCTTTTTCCTTTCTTTTAAATAACTATTGGGGCTCATAACAAGCACTGTCACTCTCGCACTACTCCCCTGATTGACTTTGCGACAATGATCTGTGGAGGAGATGGGCATGCAAGCAGCAAACACTCTGCAGGCGCTCAGGCAAAGAGGACTAGAGAGGTTTGGGTCGGGGGTGTGTTGGGTTTATATTTTGGTAAGTTTTTGTTCCATTTCCAGAATTACTTCTCTGATTTATTTTTAAACAGTATTATAAAAAGAAAACTAAACCACAAAACTGTAGTAAAGCAACTCCGAGGCTGAATAAAAACCACAGACACACACACAAAAAATAAAAAGGAGGAAAATTTGAACTAAATCAGAAACTCTTGTCTTTGAGTCATCCTGCAGCCTCCTAGTGCTGCAGAGGTCTCAGCACAGTGATCTTACGTATCATATATGCTCTAATAAATAGGTTCAATGAGTTGAGTTAAGGGCAGAGTTTAACTATTAACTCCAAATTTCCTCGCTCTTATGGCTGTAAGTCAATCCCTTAATGTTACTTTAACACAATTTCTGGCAGTTGAATAAAATCTATGGTCAGTATTACAACCCCTTCCTTCCTACATGAAGGAAAATACACGTGTGATTTACATAAGAAATGATGGGAAATGCTGTGAGTGAGCAGGGGTGATAAATGTCCAAGGCCCCGCCAGCCAGGAATCCAAGCCGACCATCTGACTTGGGCTGTTTGGGCCCTCATTATCCCAATCCCAAAAACAGCAGAACTGGCAAAAACACCTCCATGCAGGTACAGCTCCCAGCACAGGAGCAGTTAGCAGTCAGAGAGGTTAGAATACAAAGCTGTAAGATATATCTAAAATAATACTACAAAAATCAGATGACACAAAGAATTCTAATACTTTCCTTTTGTTAAGATACAGTAACTGAGAATACAATGAAATTCTTCATGTTCAGTATCTCCCATTAGATCAATTAATATTCAGAGAAAGGCTTTAACATGAAGTTTAAATAATCATAGAAGGAGAAAAAGAACCACCAATGTTCTAGAAGCTTCTCTAGACCTTTCAATCAATTTTATTTATATGCAAAACCAAGAGAAACTCAGAAAAAACAAAGCTCCTCCTGATGCTAAAGCTCTCAATTTACTGACAGGCAAATGGCTTCATGCTGCCACTTAATCTCATTTCTTGCATAATGCCCTCTAATTAGCATATCAAAGTGAATTAATACTTCTAGGGCATTAGCAACGGGAAAATCTGCTCCAGGCTTCACAATAGCAGTTAAGCAAGAGCCAAGAAATCCTCAAAAACACCACAAACCACTTTGCATTGCAAAACTGTTCAATTTATTTATCCTCTCTCTCTAAACACTTTTACCGCACACTGTTTTACTACTGTTCACCAAACAAAATGATAATTGCCAAAGTTACCAGCATCTGTAATGCCTGTTTAGAATCTTAATTTAGGTTGTATACTTGAAGATCCCTAGATGCTTTCATTGACCCCACCATCCCCACCAGGACACACTGGAAAAATGCTGTTCTTTTTAAAAATGCTACCGGGATAACATTATTAAATTCTATTTTCCCCTCACAATAAATAATGAAAAATTAAATAATACATGAAAAAGCCACCTGCTGGACAATGAGGAATGAGAGATTAGCTTTAAATGTTGATGCATGACTTACGTATAGCAAAAGGTTTTGACCTGTAAACACATGATACAAACCCAACCCCCTTCCCAAGTGATTGATTTGTAGGATGCACGATATTCAGTGATTCACATATTGCTACAAGTTCCTATGACTGTGCAACACGCATGGAACTGATCGTTAACAAAAGAATTTAAACTGCAATACCTAAAATAGCATAAAATTAAAGTGCATAATGATTTTTACTATATGCTTTTATGCAAAACATGCCCTTTTTTTCCCATTCCTGAAGCAATAAACACATTAAGCTGTTGCAGTCCGACATGAGAGCATTTCTTCTTTAAAAAATATTTTCAGGATCTACTTTCAATCACAGGTCACTTTGCAAAATGTAAATATGATTTATAAACAAAGACTAAAAAACCCTGAAACTTCATCCTCTTAGTGCTCCCTATCAATCTTTAAATACAGAGGAAGAGCATTAAGAGGAAAAAATCCCAAACCCCAACACTTGTACACCCCCCCTAAGCCCAAGAAGGGGTCTGGAGCACTAACACAAGGCTAATAACAAAGAGTAGAAGAAAATGCTGGGGTCAGTGGGGTTTTCAATATTTCTGTTGCCAGCATGGCGGAGGGGGGAGGAGAAAGTATGGGAATACCAAAATAAACTATGAGGGGTATTTACCTCATACTTTGAGCCTTCCTAAAGAATGTGTGTTACTGAAAAATATACAGCGTTTGAACACCAGGCTTCATTTCCTTTCATATTTAATTCCCTGTTTACTTCCACTGTAAAGGCAGCATTATGGAGGAACTCTATAATGCCCAGCTGAGAAGCACAATTCGTCTGTTTGTCTGATGAACTACTCCAACTTTATAAAAGCATGAACTATAAGAGCTGACAGAAACTTTAATAATTTATATTAAATATTGATGTGAATTATTTACTCCATTCATACTTAAAGACATGAATTGCCTACCAGAGAAAAGCAAATGTGACAAAAGGTCAACATGATGGTGAAAAAAGGCAGGCTGTGTCAGGCGTGTGTTATCTGAACCATGCTGATCACCTTGATAAGCGAATAGCATTAAACATGACTGCTGAGAAAACAAACAAAGCATTCTTCTCAGGGTGTCAATTCATGGAATACAAACAGCTACATCTAATTCTACCAATGATACCAGGACGGCAAAACTCCGCTCGGGGCTCCGCTGATCTGGACTCGCCACTACACAGATTCAGTATTCATTCCTGCTATTCATAAAAATATTCATCCAACCGTCAGATGCGTGATGTGCAAGGAATTGAAAATCAGCCTGAAAACTGAGGACAGATACACACCGGACTCTCCCCCGCTCTACTCCATGATTATTAATATAGCCTTCATATGTATTTAAATATTGCGTACATTTGTAACAATTTAGTATGTCTAATTCTGCTTCTATTTGTCTACGGTAGACTGCAAATATCATTATATTAATGTTTCACACAAATCAATATTTAAATTGAAAAAAGACAGCATAATATCCATATCGTACAACTTTTTCATTGAAAGCTGTAGGAATAGAGCTTGATAAATGTGTTAAATCCTGTAGGAAAAAAAACCCGCAACTCCTTTGCATTCACTACATGCTATTGTAATAATTTATCTCTGAACGCAAAAATTCCTTAACTTACAACAAGCAGCCTAAAATACACCACACAGTATCGCACATAATTTGGTATTTTCAGATAAGCAGATGTGTTGAATTCAGGAATAAAATGAAGGACAGGAAAAATAGCTATTAAATAAAATAAATCCCTGCTCCTAGTTAAATTAGTATTGACAAGTAGGTCCAAATTTATTCTCTACGGAGAAGGAAACAAAAAACCACAATAAAAAGATCTGGAAACACTGATGGTGATAATCAACATGAAGA
The DNA here is from genome assembly GCA_028858755.1 of Ara ararauna. Taxonomy (NCBI): domain Eukaryota; kingdom Metazoa; phylum Chordata; class Aves; order Psittaciformes; family Psittacidae; genus Ara; species Ara ararauna. The sequence goes on from CM054384.1 coordinate 22,058,747, forward strand.
TTGTTATTTAAATAGAGCACTAACAATGGTTAAGATCTAACAGTATGGTGCAGTTACAGGTTCTGCAAGACAAAGTATCACGAATTTCTCTAATGAAAATAATCACAAAAGCCGCCTGTTTTCTTAACCAGAGAAGAACCCTGATAGAAACCCACCAAAGAAAATAGAATTTTGATAATGAATGTGTTTGAAACAGATGACCAAAAGACAATCAAGACACTTAATTCAATTTATCTTTTCCTAGCAGGGCATTTATGAAGAAAAGCAATGTCATTGCCATAAGGACAGTGTAAATGACCCAACATTCTACAGCACGTTGTCATTTGCAATACATTTGCTGACAATTAAAAAAAAATACCATTCAAAGAGCATACGCAATGGTTCAGTGAAAAATCTTGGGTTCTGAAGCATGTGAAAGGAAACAAAAGCTGAACAATTTAAACTGAAGATGTACGCACATAAATACACAATGCTTACTTCCTTATGTAGCCAGGCTAAATCAAAACTATGGATTTAGCTGCTTGAAAAAAAAAAAACCATCAGGACTGCACATAAATATTAAAAATGGCTAAACCAACTAGCAGTAACATCACAGCTGGATTTTAGAATATAGCTAACATGCATACATACACACACACACACATATATGTGTATGTATGTACGTATGTATGTACGCTCTCAGTGCCATTTCATTGTTCCATTTGAATCCTTTCATGTTCAGACAGGACTCCTAGGACTGTGTGTTATTCTGTATAATTGCAAGTTGTTGGCACTAAATGAGAGTTTACAAACACTGGAAAGTTGAAATTTGTGTTAAGGCAAAGCAAGAGTCCTGCGACACGATTTTTAGCCAACCACAGTGAAGAAAGGGGTTAACATTTTCCAGTTCTGCTGGCAGACCAGGCAAGGAGCAAGTCCTTCTCCGCGAGTTACCTAACAGGCAGTTTACAGATTTTGCAGCATATTGACAAGGGGCGTTCCTAAAAGAGTTGGGCCATTTTCATCAATAAGGAGCCCTGCAGCAAGTAAGGTCAAGATACAGCCCTTTAATCATCACAATGGCATCGTACGGCTATTTACAGTTGTAGCAATAAAAATAAAGGTTTTAGCTTACATGGGGAACAGTGAGAAATTAACCCTGTGGTTAACGTCACTATTTGTCTGGGATTCAGATCAGTTTATATTTTTCCCCCCATTCTTTAAAACAAAATTCTGCGTAAGGGGAGAATGTTCCTAATGAACATTTTCCTCCTCTCTCTTTAGACATAAAAAATAGTTCAACCAGCCCAACCAGCCAAGCAGGCCTTTCTCTTCCCCTGCGGACACCTCCTGCAGTCGAGAAGTTCATTAAGTTTTATGATCTTCCCAAGTCAGTCCTGCTTATAAGCCTCACAAAGGCCACAAATCTGGCAAACCATCATGTATGCCATTAGGCTTTACTAGTAAATGAATGCTATTTAGGGTTTGTGGTGACAGTAAATTAGGGTTTGGTTGGCAGCTATCATTGTTGCTGTTGGACTTAGAGAAATAAATAAATAAACATATACGTGCAGGCATATACACACATGCATTCAGGCCTTTTTATAAACCCGTGCTCCCATCTATATGAATTATTTTTAAAGATAAAAAACCAAATCATCTATCAACACAATCCAGGGCCTAATAATACGTCATTCCATTGGGAAATAATTGCAATTCCCTAACCATTTTAAGACTGTGAGAATAAATATATTTTCATTTCCATCTCCATGAGAATAACCAGTACCTCAGGTAGAGCAACGTCCTAATGGAGGCTTAATCAAATTACAAACCTGAAGGATTTTTAGCCAGTAAAATAGAGCTATTAAAAAAAAAAGGCACAAATCAGGTTTTTCTATTGCTACTGGTAGACGCGTGAGGAGGCAGACTGTGACACAGGTATGCAACAGATCTGAGCCGCGTGAGGAATGCAACTTTAACACTTCCAAGAGACACCTCAGAGAGCGGGTGAAACACAAACCAGCATCAACAGGCTCTCCCATGCTCATCTCCCCGTTTTATCGGAGGGGCTCTGGTAGAACTTCGGATATCATTTTTCTCTGAACTAATCAAAGAAAGAAGTGGCAGTTTCTCTATGAAAATCATGCTACCTTGTGGTTTTCTCTAAGAATGCACGTATCTATTAATATCTGTAAACCCTTTAAAGGTATTATGCAGCGCTGTTTAAAATGTTAAAATGTTAAAAAAGAAATGTCAGGCTAAATGCGGTAAGCTCAGCGATTTGCTTTGTACATGGTAAATACCTCATGGGAGAAAAAAATATCTTCAGCTCCTAACCCTAAGTGAGACAGAGAGAGAGGCTTTTACAAATGTGATGCATTCATTAACCCTTGCAGCAGAGTGAGAAGAGTTGCTCTACCTAAACCGAGGACTCCTCTATGTGTTCTCTCACAACCATTCTCACAAAGTCCTCGCTGACTGTACTGAAAACTACCAAAATATTAAATAAAAATACATAATATGAAAATTATTTAAGTATTGCATTATTTAGAACAGACAGGACTACAGTTACACTTTATGTCCAAGCTACAGCCTCCCTTCTCACCTCTCCTCCTTCTCACACAAGGAGGTAGCGATAAAGCCATCATGGCAATTCCCACCGCCAACACCAAGGTAAACTTTGGTTCTGATTAAAAAGAATTAAATACCACTGCATGTCCCAGTTGCAGATGATTTAAGTACTTGAGCCACAAGACAATGCAGACTGCAAAAGGGGGGAGATGGGGTAGACACCTCTGCTTTAATTGCATCTCAGGCCATTCACCCCTCCCGTTCAGAATTGTTTGAGCCCTTTCCCGTGAAAACAGCTTACAGAAAATATGCTCCAATTTATTTTCACGTTTTCTTTGCTTGAGCACTTGACTACTAAAGCCTACAGAGACATTTCCTCTCAACTGGGAGACCCTGAGCAAAGGTCCCTGCTGGAAGAGTTTTTGGTGGGGGTGTAGATTCATCTTCATCAATCACTCAGTGCGTTAATCCTGTCTCTCCTGCGCTGCCAGGGCTGGCAGGATCTTGCGTTTAGGCAGGCAGACGCCTTCACTCTTTGTTGCTTCTCAGCGATGTCAAAAAGACGTAACTTACAAACTTGGTTCGACTTCTTGCAGCACAAAGGCAGGAACCCAACTCGCAAGTTAACACCAAGACACCCCAACGCGTTTCAGACCACAAAGTCTCCTGTCAGGTTCCCTCTCACCTCCTGAACAGCGGTGGCCTCACCAAACACCCTGTGCCACTAATCCCTGCTGCTGAAAGGATGCGAGTTTTTCTTCGCAGCTCACCTCTGACATGTGGTTGACTGTACTTTCCTTTCAAAACAGTGAGGCTAAGCCCTCTGCAAATAAAGTGATCGCAGGACCTACGCCTGCCACCTTAATTGAAATCCGCCTGCTGCAAAATGTCTGAACACCGAGAGCAGGGTGCCTGGCTGGCTCCCGAGCAGGACGGGCAAAAAGTTTAGGGAAAGGGAGAAGGCAAACACAAGCCGAAGGATGGAAAGGGGTTACGAGCGGATCAGGGCAAAACGTAGGCAGGTGGGGAGGGAGGGCAGGAGCGGGATCATTCCCCTTATCCCGGGTAATATAATGCAATATAAAGCAGAATCAATCTTAATATTCACAACACAGTCAATACCCTAGTGCTTAGCTGTCAGCAGAAACTGAAGTGGATCCCCAGCAGCAAAGAAACCTTCGGACATAAAGCACTATAATTCACTGAGAGCTGCGCACTTCAGGCTTCTCACAGCTGAGATTTGCAATGATTTCACTTTTTTATCTGGTCTTACGTGGAACTAAAGGGGAATGCGATTGAGCATCAAATACAGCAAAAAGCCAGCCAATATATATATTTAAGTCTAGATCACAATAAATGTTCTTACTCTCATAATACGAAGCAAAATAGTTTGCAAATGTTCTTCTTAAATAGGAAAATTCTCTGCAAATTCAGTGATGTGAAAAAAAAAAGCTAAAAAAAAAATCCCCTATAATGCCTCTAAGAAAAACACGGAGTTTCTAAGTGCTGCTCTAATGAGGAAAACAGTATTTTTTGTATACTTTTGAGATTAAATATTTGGCGTTTCAAACATCAGCAGGAGCAACCGGAGCTTTGCTTCACCCTCACAAACGGGGATCTCTGGAGTCTCCCTGCCCGGGGCAGCTTTGCTCTCCCTCACAAACTTTATCGTCCCCGCTGCGTGCTACGCATCCCGGGAAAAGAAATTAATAAAATATATGAGGTAACGCAGGTCTGACAAGTGCTTTGCCAAGCGTCCTGACGGCTAAAAAGCCAGCCCGGGCGCTAACGGGGTCCCTCCGGAGCCGTGAGGAGCGCGCCGGGGGAACTCTGCACCGCGCCATTTCACAGCAAGCCAAACCCGACCGGGCCGCCGCCGGGACGGGACCCCTCAGCTCGGCGGGGCGGGCCGGATCACCCACCCTCCACCTCGTGCCCTGCACCGGCGGCGTGAGAGGCGGCAGAGGGTCGGTACCGTCCCCACCGGCGGGTAGCGGCGGGTGGAAGGCGGGAGGGACCAAGATGGCTGCGGCGGCGGCGCGGGCGGCCCTTACCTGTTTTCTCCTTGATCTCGCAGAGGACGCTGAACAAGGCGGGTTTCATCCTGTGGCAGTTCAACGCGTGCTTCCTGAAAGAGAGCAAGAGGACAAGCGGTTAAAAGCCGGGTTTTAGCAACATGGCGCCTTCCCCGATAAGGATTCCCCCCCGCTCCGTGTCTTCGTCCCCCCTTTCCCTGCACGGCAGCACCCGCGGACCGGCGCCGGGAGCTCCCGTTCGGGAGCTCCCGGCGCCGGTCCGCGGGTGCTGCCGGGCTGAGGTGTGAGCAACGCCGGTTCGGTGGCTGCCGCTTCTCCCTCCCTGTTTTTCCCTTCCCTTATGACTTTTATACCGAATTATCTTTGTGTAAATGCCGCCGGGCCGAGGGGTATAAATCACCCCCCCCCTCGTCCCCGGTACTATCCGTCCTGCGATATTATAACTGATTTATTAACGAGGATGATGGGGGGGGCAGAGTTAACATTGTTTTTGTATTTATTGTGATTTAAAACAGCTTTGGGTTTGTTGGTGTCCGTTCCCCCCCCCCCTCCCGCCTCCACTCTCCCCCCAGCAATATCTTGTCAGGTTTGTAATTTATCTGCCACCACTTTGGCGTGGGGAAGAAGGGGAAAAGTTGTGGAGCCGCCCGACAGACGGACGGGAGAGACAGACGGACACATAGCGGCTCTAGGGCCGGTGTCCGCCAGACGGTGTCTAAGGGGGACGGGCAAGGGATCAGCCAAAGCTTCCCTCGCGATAAGCAAAAGCATCGCATACTTCGATATTTATTTTATGTCTATATATATATTAAAATATTCATTAAATAGCAACTTCGGCGCTGCCTCGGCTGCTTGCAATTTCTCCTACGGCGCCAAGAAGTTGCTCCTAATTGTGAGACTCCGGGAATGAGAGAAACAAAAACCACACACACAAAAAAGAAAAAAGAAAAAAAAATTAAAAGAAAAAGGAAAAAAGAAATCAAAGAAAAAAAAAAAAAAGCAAGGTTTAATTAGACGAAACCAACTTTGCTTGTGCCTCATCCAGGCTTTGGTCAGTGATGGTCATGATCTGATGGAGGATGTCGCCGATGTCCTGCTTCCTGCCGTCGCCGTCTGCCCCGTCGTGTCCGTGGGGAGGAGGCAGGGCCATGCCCCCCTGCACCGAGTGCCCGGCCAGGTTGACGCCGGCCAGAGTCTGCAGCATCCTGGACTGATCGTCCATGGCTCCCGCGGGCCGGGGCGGGGGGGGGGCAGCGCCGGTCCGCTCGGCGCCCGCGCACCCCCGAGATGGAGAAAGAGGGGAAAAAGCCAAACAAAACAACAACAACAGGAGTAAAAAAATCAGTATTTGTGTTTTGACCGGATCTCAGCTGTTTATTCCACTCTCCTCTCCTTCCCGGTGCCGTAAATCACTCTCTTCCTTAGTTACAATCTTCTTTCATCATCATCATCATCTCTGTGGCTTGGATGGATGAGCTGGTGGGGTGTCTCTCCAGTTTTCCTGGTACAGTCTTCCTCCACAGCTTTATTTGTGGTTTTAATTTTTTATTTTTATTGTTGCTTTTTTTATGCCTTTCCCCACTTGTCCAAAAATCTTCTTTGCAAGAGAAAAAAAGAAAAAAAAAAAAAAAACAACAAAAGGCAAAATTAAAAATAATTAAAAAAAAAATAAAAGCCAAAATAACAAAAATAGAACTCGCTTTCAAATCCTGAAGAAGTTAGGAGGGTGGCAAACGGCAAAAACCACAACAAACCAGGCGAACACCCCCACCCCCAAACTGCAACATAAAAGAAGCCAAGAAAACACAATCAGGGGGGAAAAATAATAATAATAATAATTTAAAAAATTAATCGCCCTCCCCCCTTAAAAAATAATAACAAATGGTCCCCGGTCTGTGCAGCGGGGGTGAGGCAGCAGCAATCAAAAGTTTGAACTTGTGCAAAAAAGAAAAGAGCAGAAATAACGGGGAAAGAACTGTGGGGGGAAAAAAAAAAAAAAAGAAAAAAAAAAACAAAAAAAAACCCAAAAAAAATCAACAAAAAAATTAATTACACACTCTCAGCGAAGCAATGTGCAAAAATACCGGCCCGCCGGAATTTATGGCCCGCCGCCCGCCGCCGGCCGCGCGGCGAGGATTGACAGCCCGCCAACGCCACTCACTCACCGCGGACGTGCCGCCTGTGAGGGAGGAGAGCGGCCGCGCGCGAGAGGGACGCGGGCCCCGCCGCGCCCCGCCCCGCCGCACCGCCCCGCCCCGGCCCTCCCAACCGGGCGGGGCCGCCCCGACACCGCCGCCGCCCCGCCCGGGGCCGCCCGCTCACGGGTCCGGATCCGCCGGGGCGCCCTCCCGCCGGGCCGAGCGGCGGCGGCGGCGCTGCCGGACGGGCGGCCGGGGGGCAGCGGTGTGAGAGCGGCGGGCGCGGAGGCCAATCGCGGCGCGAGAAGAAGGGTGCCGGCGGCTGCCCTGGCCAATCGGAGCGCACGGGGAGGGACCGAGCCCGCCTGGCCCCGCCCCGCGGCTGAGAAACTTCTGATTGGACCGTTCGAACTGTCACGCGGCCGGGGCGAGTGCCGCTCCGGCCCCGCCCCTCCCGTTGCCATGGTAACTCCCGAGCCGAGGCCTCGCCGTTCCCCTCCGCCCCGCTGCCGGGCCCGGCTCGGCCCCACCGGGAGCAGCCCCCGGCCCCGGCCCGCCGCGCCTGCCAGCCCGGGTGACGCCTTGCCCCGCCACCCGGAGCTTCGCCTGTGCGGAGCGGACCGGGTGCGGGACCGAGAGGCCCCGATCAGAGGTGGCCTGCTCGTCGGGGTGGCCGTGCCCAAGCGCGTTCCTCACGGGCAAGCCCTGTCATGAGGCAGGATCGTCCAGAGAGGGCTCCCTGCTGCACAGTAAAGGGGCCTCTTTGGAGACCACACTTTAGTTTTGAGTATATTACACAGAGGTTGCCAAAACCGTTAAGAGAAAAAATATATATCTGTGTCACGGATAATTAAGGCATCATTCTATAAAGGGCTTATCTTTAGATCATTGCCACCCTCAAACTGAGCTTACGTAGGACGCCTGCCCCACGCAAGTATGTAGGGGAACTGACTTTAATTCTGATCTACTTTCTTCGCGTTTCGAGTAGCGTGCAACAAAGCTATGGCAACAGAGCCCTCACGGAAGGGAAAACCACCTGTAGCATGGCGATAGAGAGCCACGGCAGAAATTAGACTGGTATTTAATTCACTGTACGTACTTGATCTGTGATGGACAGTTGCGGTTGAAAGAGTCATGTCCAAACTAAATCCTCATCCTCGTCTCTGACATTTCGTGGATGTACAGCTGACAACTCCCACTCCACGTGGCTAACACAGAGCTCTTAATCTTCTTCCTTGGCTTGCGCTTGCCTCCCCTCTCAATCATGGCTGACATCACCATCATCGTACCTTCACTCAGGACCGTAACTTGGATGTCATGTGTTTGATTTGGAACCCTTAATCATCTCACACCCGTTTAACTCTCATCTTTCACAGTGGCGGATTACTTCTGGTTAACGTAACTATGCTGCTACTGTTGCTCCGAGCAATTAGAATGCTCAATGAATTTCTACCTCCCATCTTGACCACGGCACCATTTTCTGGTATGAGCAAATGTGTTCTTAGTGTCATTCAGCTGTACGAAGAATGCTAGTCCAAAGATCTTTTTTTATTACTACTCTTTTGACTGTCCGGTTCTGGCCTCAACACTCCCTGCTGTCTGCAGCGTCTACAGCGGTTTCAGCTCCCTGCCCTTGCTCAGCCTCTGATCTCAGCCCTCATCATGCTCTCTTTGCAGCATCAAACACGTTATCTCCACTGCAGTGGCACTTGGTCCTGCTTCTCCCTGCCCTCCAGCACCATCCTTCATAAAGGCTGCTTTTGCTGATGTGTACTCAGAGACTGCGAGTCATGCTTTACCCAGGAATTAACCTAGATTATCTCGCCGCTTCCCTAGGAGGCTGTGGAGGACGGCTGTGGCAGCGAGCCTGAGAAGGGCCAACAGGCCATGGACAGACACTGCACGCGAAGCAAGCCCGGGAGCAGATGTCCCCAGTTTCAGACGGCGCAAGGCTTTGAGAACGGACCACAGGGAGCGGCTGGGCTCGCCCGCTGTCCCCATGCTGGAGACTGGAGACAGACGGAGCACTGGTCTCAGACACGTGGTTCTCACACTTGTAAGCCCGGTCAGTATCATTAAATCACTTTCCTTTGCAAGTTACCTGTGTCTAAAGTATCCCATTTCTGCCTGTGTACCGGGTGCTCGATGGAAGCTTTGGTTTAAAGTCACAAACCAACCACCGGGCCGGCGGCGGGTCCTGCAAGGGCCAGCCAATGAGACTGGCAGTGGAACCGGCCCCGCAGTGAGCGCCGAGCACCGCGGGTCTCCTCGTGCGGCTCCGAGAGACTTTGCGAACGTTTCTACCGTGGCTCGGTAGCGGTCCTGCGCGTTTAAGTGGCCTTTACAACGGCCTCCCGGTGGTGCTCCGTACCCCCGGCCGCAAAGCGGCACCGGGCCCTGCGGGCAGGCACGGCGGCTCGGGTGGCCCCGCACACCCGTGCCCAGGGACGGACTAAACGCGAAGCGAACCCGCGGCTCCCGAGGCGGCCGCGACGGAGCGAGGGGGGCAGCCGGAAGCACGGGTGCCGCCGCGCCGCGCACACACGCGCGGCCCTGCCCCTGACGGGAACAGACGCTTCCGCGGGCGGTGCTTCCGGGTCGCGGCGCGGCCCAGCGCTCCCCGGTCCGCGGCGTCCTCCGGACCCGGCAGCAGAGGAGGCGGCGCCCGGCCCGGCCCCGCGGAGCGGCTCTGCTCGGCGGGTGAAGCCTGTGAGTGTGGGGCGCTGCGGGGCGCGGCGCGGGCACAGGGCGGTACCGGGCGGCAGCGGCGCCGGCGCCGCTCCCGGGGGTTCACCGAGGCAGCGACGCTCCGTGCTGTAACCCTGCCCGTGTTCCTCGGTGTAAAAGCCTGTGGTCAGTCCGCGGGATGAGGTGACATGTCACGGGGACGCGGGAGCCTTTGCGGTGCTGGGGGGACGCCGCTGTCGTACGAGGACCCGGGGCTTCCCGGGCCTCCGCAGACAGGCACAGCCGGTGCCCGGGCGGCTCGGGGCAGCTTCAGGTGCGGAGCGAGGCGGGGTTAACGTCCCCCGGCGGAACAAGGCGCTGCGGCAGGGCGAGCGGCACTGTCAGCAGAACACCTGGCAGTGCGCTGTAAAGGGAAAACGGGTAAGTGGGATGCGGGGCTCCACTGCTGGAGTTGGGGGTATGGTAAAGCAGGCAGAGGGGTGCTGGATTTAGGGGCTGCACTGGAAATGCTGTGCACTTGCTCAGAGGCCGGAGGGGTCTGAGCTGGCCCAGTGCTGCCGCTTCACCTGGATCCCTGATGGCATGCATCAGGGCTCAGTCTCTTGATCACCTCTAAAGCCTGTGGGTTTCTGCCCTGACTGCTTGGGAGCTCACAGGATGGGCACTTTTAGTGTTGTCACATGTTGATGTGTTGCTGGTTTGTGGTCTTTTTTTTTTTCATGTGCATGGCAGGTGGTCAGAATTCGTGTGCTCGCTGCAGGAATGGCAGTGAGGAGCAAGAAGGGTTCGTGCAAGACACTCCAACAAATTGATTTCAGTGTTAGTGGAAGCTTAGTGACTGTCTAAATGGGAAATGCTGGAGCCAGGCTTGGATTTTCCAAGTATGTTCTATGTGATTTTAGGTTTCAGGGGATTACCAGGTAGGTGCATGGCTGGGAATTAAACTCATTTATTTTTTCAAGTTCAGAGTAGATCTGTTCACGGACACTTTTTTGGGTTAGATTAAAAAAAAATGAGATCATTGTCTACATATAGACTGTACAGAAATAGCTGAAGCAGTGAATTGGAACCTGTTTAGTACATTTCCTTCTCAAGTCATGTTTCAGGTCTTTCTCATTACACTGTTTCATCATCTGTTTAACTGTTTCACCCAGTTGCGGCAAGTAACAGATTGGCTTTTTGATCAGCAAAGGCCTTGGCAGGTGAAGCAGGTTGGAAGAATGATTTGTAAGTGTTCTGTAGCACAAATTTCCTAACCTTCCTAAGCTGTGAGTGTGAGAAACAGACTCTTGCATTGAAGGGGCAGTTATAGTCACAAATTGGACAGCAAATAAGCAGGACGCAACTTGCACAGTCCCATGTAGGATCAGGAGATCTCCTGTGTGGCAGCACTGTCTTGGCTTTGGAGAGGGACAGTGGCACTGGCTGAGGAAGGGGGAAGGAATGCTCAGGCTGTCCTCAGTTGTTCCCTTTGAGTTACTGGAAGGGACAGGCTGTGGGCTTTGGGGTGCAGCAGCAGAACTGGGGCCATGCGGACATTAGCAGCACATGGAATACTGCTGTGGGGGCACCAGTACCACAGACTGACTGTGTCACTGGTATCATGGTAGTTCCTGACTGTGGTACTGCCGCATGCCCGAGATGTACCATGCACTGAGTTTGCTGTCAGGTTTTGGTAGCAGCAGGACTCCACTTGTCCGTAGTGACCAAGCAAGGGCTTTTCCATTAGACAGTTCCTCTGCCAAAGACCCCAAGATGCATTTTAATATTGATGTGTGTGTGTGTCTGCTGAGAAGCTTTATTAAACTGCAGTATCCATCTGTTCATTGTCTATGAGGTCAGTTTCTTATACAGGACAGCACAAGGGTAATCCCTACCTTGTTGCCTTATTGCTCAAGAAGTATTGTATCTACATCAGTTATTCAGAAAGAAAAACAGAGCTCCTTGAGTATGTTTTGTGTGCTCTTGAAGGAGACGGACCAAAAATTTGTCAAGATGAAAATTAAAAGCCAAAGCAAAGGGAGGTTCATCTGTTGTTGAAGAAACGTGAATCTGGCCAGTTACATTTGACGTAGAGTCCTAAAGGGGCTTGAACTTTTGGGAGTTTTTTAAGTTGGTGTTACCCTCATGAGCATTTTTAAGGTCAGAAGCAGCTTGCATTCTGTTATGTTATAAAATATAAGATTATGATCATCCTTCTTATGGTATAAAAATACTTTCATGCCGTAAGAAGTGGAATGGCAACAAACTGAAGAAAACAACAAATGTGAAACTGTTTTGGCCTATGCTTATGTTTAATACCAGAGTTCTGTGCAGTGAGGCTGGCTGTGGTACTTCAGTGCTGTGCCAGGAGCCTGTGGGCTGGCTGTGGCTACAGCAAGTCTCCAGGCTTTGTCCTGGGTTCACCCAGAGCAAGCTGTGTAAGGCCAGGGGCCTTCACATGCTTAAACACCTTTCAGTCAAGTTTCACTTTAGCACATCCAGGCAGCTTTGACACAGTTGTAGAGCTGAGATACAGGCAATTTCAGGGTAATGCCACACTTCAGGCTTACTCTTGAGCTGTGGTGTAGACGTGGCTGGTGAGAAATGCCAGGAAAACCCATATAGCACAGCATCTCTCAATATTATACAGGCAAAAAAAAGGTAAAATGTTGAAGCTTCCTGTTGTGTTTGTCCAAGATTGAAGTTTGTATAGGTGTTTATAAAGTTTATGGGGTTTTTTTAAGTTACTGAATACACAGTGAGAGGAGCCAAATGTGAAGTTCTAGTCTACTATTTGAGCAGTCTGAGCCTATGCTTCTATCCTCCTCTTTGCAAGTAGGTATTTTATTTGTTCATCTTCAGAATGTTAAAGCCTAGCAAATTGTCATTAAAGCATTTTAGGCATATGAGTGAAAAATCATGGTTTCAGGTAAAAATGCAGCACCAGAGTTGAAAGTATTTCTTTCCAGCTTTCTGTGCAAACAAAAGTACAGCTTTACCTGCTCACAGGCAGCAACTGCTGCCCCCACTTCTGGAAAAGAGTGTTCATCAGCAATAAAAATGAAATGGAATTTGCTATGTGTTATTTAAAAGGTACTCTCTTTTGTTTTGTTACTTTAAAATTGGAAGTTAAGCCTTAAAAAATGAGCTGAAATATTCATCTTTTTTCTGGATAGTAAACTGTGATGAATACGTGATGTGAATTTGGGTGATAGGGATTCCAGTGCTGTGGGTCAGGGCAGCAGGACATTGCAGATGTAATGCATGTGTTAGCGTATGCTTGCTAGCCAGCATGGAAAAATAAGCATAATCATAGACATTAAAAATTAAGCAAAGTGTTTGCACATATTTAGATTAGGCAAAAGCCAGGCAAGATGCCGCTTTTCTAAACTGCTCCTATCCAAACCATTCAGTACAATATCAGAATGAAAAATGACAACACTTTGTCATCTGTTCAAATTGATATTGCACTCTTTGCAGTGACAGCTGAAAAGGCCCACAGGTGCCATATAAAGAGGTGACCATGTTGTCATATTTCATTTAGGCATCCCTCTGCAAAGCCATAATTACCTAATTAGGTTGTTAATTAGGAGATTAGCATTTCACTATATTGATAGAATGCTCTTTGCAGGCATGAGTCTAGATACAGATTTGTCTGCCCTAATTTATAATCTCTGCGTTTTTTTGTACTTATTTATTTGCTTAAAATCTTGGTGCAAGATAGCTCAGGTTAGCTGAGAATCAACTTGTTTACAATTAAATGAAGATTTGACAAGATCAGGAAACAAACAGAGGAGAGCATACAGCTTCCATACGTACTCCAGTACTCTCTCCCTCCTTCCCTAAAGCTCAATAATTAAAATAGCGGAGTTGGTATCATTTGCATCCTGATTAGTACAACAACAAAAATGTAGCCAAATTCAAGCAGTGGATAAATATAGAACTACATAGCTAATGCCAGATTAATTTACAGGTTTGAAAACTAACAAATAATTTGTGGGAAGTTGCATATAATGTAGCATTTTCTCAGCGTAACTTTCACGTTTCGGTTTCACTTGTGAAAGAGCTCCTCTTTAAATGACTTCAAATGATTATTCCCTTCTTAATGCTAGAACCCAAAGCTTGAGTGACACCTTCTCTAGATAAGTATTCATTCTTAAATGCACTTGAGCTGTTGTTGAAGCATAAACTTAAATTTTCATGCACTGTGGTTCGTTTTCCTTTATCCTGCGTGCACAGGAGTCTCTCTGGCATTCGAGGGGGTTGATTATTTGTACTGCTGCAAATATAGATAACCAGAGCCATTTCTTTTGCAATTGCAGACAGAAGTTAACTGTGACATGATTTCATATAACCTGAATCATAAATTCTGAAGTGTGTTCGCTCCAGTTTATATGATGTGGGGGGAGAGAATCAATTTTTTATTCTAATCTGCCCATTTTTCTCATTGGTTTTAAAGATCACTTTAAAGAGCTCCAGTCAGAGAGGTGTTTAAGTCCAGTGACTAAAGAAACCCTTGAGCAATAAGATGACCTATAATATTATACAATTCTTCCAGCCTGCTGTATTCTGAGATCATTAGTAATTGTTTTAGCTCCAGGCTGTACCTTCCAGAACTTGAATGTTTGGAGCATTTTTGTTTACCTTGGATAGGGCTTTAATTGTTTATGATTTCCTCAAGGAGGAAAGCCAATTTAAATATATTTCCATCTTTAAAAAAATACCACAGACCTACAGCTTTGCAAAATAGGGGAGTGGAAATTTTTTCCCACTTGTCACTTTTTACTTTTATATTTTAGAGAGCAAAATAACCTTGCAGGGATTGGCCTAAGAGTTTTGTGGCGGAATTTACAGCTGCTTTTAGCTATTTGAACTGAAGGATTCTTAAAATTGCTCCATTAATATTGGTAGAATTGGAAAGTCGCAGGTCTTTCCTGTAACAAAACATTTTTAGCTGCTAGCAGCTTTCTCCAGGTTTTAGCATTTGTTCTAGCCTATTTAGAGGTCTGTGAGCAAATTTCCATGTGTTTGTTAAAACAAACCAGAAAATTCAGTCCAAAATAACTGTGTTTTCCCAAAAGTAAGGTAACCCGCAGACTCAACATTTTCCGTGCTCAAGGTCAATTGTTTTCCTCTGAAAACAGCAGTAAGAGCAGGTTGACATATAGTCGCAGTCCCACAAGCCAGTGTGGTCCAGCGTTCTCAGCTGTGCCTGCTGTCGCCTGTACTGGTGTGCAGGGGGTTGGTAGGATGGATGGGAAGGATGGCAGTCAGAAGAGGTGTGTGGTTAGCTCGTCCTTTCCCCTTATCTCACACTTGCTTCTACACTTGATGTAGAACAGCATGCAAATATGAATCAAGCTGGGTTTGGGATATGCATGGTTTTTTTGAGGGAAAGAGCAAAGTGAGAAAATCTCCCTTACATTTAAATAAATACAGTATGTCAAGCAAGCATGAGGGTCACAAGAGCATTTAGTATGTTGTGATGATGAATTTGCCCCCCCAACTTCAGATGTGTCCATCCGTGTGTGTAAGGTACAGCCTGTATAACTACATAGCCTCTTTCCAAGACCTTTGTGTCACCTAGTGGGAGCTGAATAATTTGTAGGGCGTTCTGCATTACTTATCGTATGCTGCGTTATGAATGAGGCTGATCTGCATAACAACCTAGCTTCACTTGCTGCGAGAGTCTATAGATGCCATAAATATAGCAGTGGGTTACTGGAAGAGGAATACTTCTGGTAAAAATAGTAGACTGAGATCCAGCTGTCTGATTTTGCTAAAGTTGCTGCAAAACCTGGCAAGTCATTCAGCCTCTTGATGGTGCAGTTTTACACCTTTGAGGGTGCTCTGTAACTGCATACAGTTGACAGGGCACTTCAGCAATACAGCAGTGAGACCAGGAAAAGGGAAGAGAGGGTGCTTATCCCCAGGGTGTTGGTCAGGTAGTATGCAGGAAGTAAGACAGGTGAATGATAGAGATAAAAAAGAAAGTGAAGGGCTGATTCAGCTCTCTTCACTTACGTGTTTGCCGTCATGACACTAACCTGTATATCACATCATACATAAATACTGTTATGGTTGCATAGGCTTCACATTGTTCTCTTCATTTTTAGTGCTTTCATAGAGTATGCTTGACAGCTGTCTGCAAAGTATTTTATTTAATAGTAGAATAATATCTCTGTAGTGCAAGTATTAAAAGAACATTTATTTTTTGTTCGTGATTGAGGAATACGTGAGTTGCTGACGCTTAGAAATACCTGAATTCATTAAATTCAGCTGTTACCTGTGGATGTAGTAACAGTGTGTGGGTACCAGAAATGCAGAAGCAGTGGAATGCTGGCACCTCTCAGTGGATCTAGAAACTGATCTCCTACCTGTAATTTTACTGGAACTGATAACATGGAGGCTTTAAATATTTGTGTAAAGGTTTGCAAAGTCGAGCTTTGCTTCTCTGAATTCTTTTACTTCATTGGAGGTCATTGTCCTGCGGACCAGGTTGTACAATCTAATTGTGTTTTGTCTTGATTAAAGGGAGGAACCAGTTAGAGTTGTGTAGGTAACAACTACTGAAAAAAACCTGAACTTTTCTTCTGGTTTTGGGGTTTTTTTGAGGGCTGTTAGCTGTTCATAGAAACTGCAGTTCACAGTCATTTATTGAGAAATCAGTTTTAATGTGTCCTTTGAAAAATATGAAGAGGGGGAAGAAAAAATGTCTTTGTATTAAACTTTAGTTTGAAACAGAATTTCTGCAAATTTCTCACTGTTCATGTTTATGGGAAAAGTGATTGCATACGTAAAACTGTAACGAAGCTTGGCTAATTTAGCACATGGACTGTTAATAGCGTGAAGTCAGGGTGCAGAATATAAAGGTAAAATTCTCGCATCTGCTGTTACATGTTGTTAACTCCCTTAGCAGACATTAAATCATTTCAAGTACAATAATAGTGTGGGAGGTAAATTAACTAACCATTAACAATCTTATAAATACACAATTAACATGCCAACATTTATATGACACATTGATGGGGCAGCAGTAATTTTTGATTGGGAGTTTGCAGACCTTTTAGAAGCCCGAGGCAGTTGCTTAGTTAAACAAGTTCTTACTGCTTGCAGGTAAGCATGGCTTTTGCTAATGAGTGGTGGGTAAAGAATTAAATTTAAAGAACATTCTGAGTGCACTTTTAAAAATACCCATACACTGTACTTCTCTGTGTCTGTGTTCTCTACATCGCACATACTAGTCACACTTAGAGGCCTTTAACACGTAAATCACAGCCAGGAGACGGCTGCCTTGTGGTAGGACATTTGCCTTATGGCCTCTAATGTTGAGGACTGTGAGAAATCCTTTGGGGAGAGGAGGCCTACTTTCTGTAATGGAAATAGTCAGAAAATAGAACTTTGAGTCGGAACGTGGTGAGGTTGGCTGGGACCTCTGGAGACCTGGTCCCACCTCCCAGCTCGGAGCAGGGCCAGCTCAAGCACGTTGCTCAGGGCCTCATCCAGTTGGATTTTGGGTATCTCCAAGGATACTAATGGAGCATGTTTAGCTAATAGCATAATTTATTAAAATGTATGGTAGGTGTAGTGTATTAATAACAAGCAGCAAGTCAGGTTTTTTTCCTCTACCATTCCTTTATTGAATTCCTTGTTGCTGCTGGGCCTGTTGTTTAATATAATACTTTTGGATTTGTCTGTTGCTTTTTTTTAAAGCAGAAGGAGTACAGTCTCTCAGGGGTGAAAAAAAGAAAGAAGGCAATATTTGTGGCCAAGGGAGCAAAAAAAGCCTTAGATTATGAAGGATGTAAATCTCTAGTGAATGTTCTAATTAGTGGATGCTGTTGTTTGGTGGTAGGGATGATACTGGTAGGGATAGTGGGTTTGCAATTTACAATGCACCTTCAAAATTTTGGGGTTTTCATGATAAGATGGGTGTCCAAATAAAGTATTACCTTTGCTTCCAACTGTTTAAATGCAGAAGCTGCTTCATGGGGCTGTATACGTTAACCCACTTTTCCCCTTGGAATTATACAGGGGAAATTATGAAATGTGTTTTCCCGGAGCAAGCCTGTCTGATGCTTTCATTCACTTTCTTCTGTTAAAATCTGCCTGGAAAAGGCCAGCTGCTTTTATGAGATTTTCATGGGATATGGCTTTGTGTGATTTAAAATTGTTCGTTTTCCTTTAGTATTTTATTCTTGCTGGCAGCAGTTTTGTGAACAGCAGCTATAAAGCTTGGTTTTGTTGTCCCTGTGTTCAAACTGCTAAATTAACACATATAGTTCTGTAGCTGGTATTAATATATTACCCTCTTTTCCTCCGATATGCAAATGATTAGAAAAGCAGTGGGGATTTTGAACTTCTGGCCGGGCAGGAGCACAGAGTCGCCCCTTTCAGAGGCAGCCCAGGCTTGAATTAGCTTAACACATAACTATAAATCCACAGCTACAGTAAAACAGGATAACAGTGTGAGTGTGGCTTGGGTTTTGTGGTTTTGGTCTTTTTTTTTTTTTTGTCCTCTACTTTATTTTGTAAGACTGCTTGAGTACTCTGAATGAAATATTTTAGGTAAGTGGCAATTACTGCTGTTAAAGTGCTTAAGAATTCAGACTTGTGGTATATGATCATAGAGCTTTTTCTATATTACAACAGTTACCCTACGTGAAGCACAGTGCCGCAGCAGATGTTCAATATTCTGCTCTGAGATACTAACCTCTTTATGTTTAGAATTTTTCCTGGAAATACAAAACCCAAAGAGGGTCCATAATAAAGTAATCAAGAGAGTTGGCATGTAGAGGCAGAAGAAGAACAGTAACGCGTTATTATGATGGGTGAAAAAGAAATTCAAATCCCAACCTGGTTTTGGAAACTTATGAATTTGAATGGACAGATGTTTCTTGTGTGTATTTTCTCTGTGGCCTTCTCTCTGTAGTACTTAGAGTATTTTGCCTTACAGCAACCTTTCATTGTAGAGTAATAGGCCCTGTCTGTAGGTGTCTGGTTGTGTTCTGTTGCCTCGGGATTCACATTTCAAGCTGTCCTCTGAAACCACTATTCTTTATGCAGTGTAACTTATATGAACAGGAGCAGAGTTAAAATAATTCACTGTACAAAGCTGAGTCAGGTTTTGTTCATCCCAAAGACGAACCTTCCTGAATCAGGGTTTGGATTTTGTTGTTTGTTTTCCTGAAATGCTGTGTATATTATATTTCTAGGTACATATGTCCATGAAACAAGATGGAAAGAAGATAGTACAGTGAAGTGTTGGACTGGTGTTGGATGGACAGAATGGCTTTCCTGGACAACCCTACAATTATACTTGCTCATATTCGGCAGTCACACGTGACCAGTGATGACACAGGGATGTGTGAAATGGTCCTGATAGATCATGATGTTGACCTGGAGAAGTTTAATCCCTCGTCAGCATATGGGGACAGTGGTTCAGAAACACAGGGAAGCAATGGTGAGACTCAGGGCTATGTATATTCCCAATCAGTCGATATTACCTCAAGCTGGGACTTTGGAATCAGAAGACGATCGAACACAGGTAAGTGATGTTTGCAGCCAAGATCACATTAGCCTTTTAAATTTGGTTTCTATTAGTCTGGCTTGTATGAACAAATCAGAGCATGACTAGCTGGGTATGTGTCAAACTTTTCCTTTTGTAATGTCAAGACCCTTTTTATAAAAGGACGTGTAATGATTCAGTTACTTTAGTGTGCTGTCAACTGAGTTTTAATTGTTGTTTTGCTTATTCATGTACAAAGGTAGTCAGTTTTATATATAAAAACTTAAAACTGTAGAAACATCAAGTCTGAATCCAAAGTACACAAACAGTCTTTGATGTTTCCATTGATAATGTCTGGAGGAGTGTTAACTTTTTAACAGGATGGTTGTTTCCTGAGAAGAATCTACCTAGTGAGGCATCAAATCTATTCATTATAAAGGGGAGGAATGAAGTTTGATGTGAGCTGATGATTTGTCTGTGTTTTGTCTTCTGAAATTTTATTTCTGGGAAAACCCTGAGCTGGATTTGAGTTAACAAATGAGAAAGTTTGAGGGTGTGCCCAGTTTCAAAACTTGCTGTTTGTCTTGACTGGAAGAAAGCTGTCCCATTTGTTGTTTCGCGTGAAGGATATTCAGACTTCTGCTTATACCCGAGGGATGCTATGAGCAAAAGTTCTAGGATATAAAATATATATGAAAAGGTTGGCATGGGGTGGTCAGTACTGTTCTCTCTTTGGTTTTTTTTTTCTGTGTTACAGTGTATGTGTACATTTCAAATGATTTCTGAAGGTATTATAACACCACCTAGAGCTCAGAAAAAACATCTGTGCTCTACCTAGCAAGTAGAGCATTGTATGGTGTTGAAACACCTTTTATGACTAAGAAGTTGTCAGAAGTTCCAGAAAAGACATGGCACTGATCTCCTGTCATAGAGAGTTAAATGTGGAAATAAGACAAATATATAGCTGCAGCTGACTGTAAGGCACAGGGAGAAGGTTGGTGTGCCAGGCTGCCTAGCATTGCCATGGAGGTCTTGCTTAGTTCTGTTGATGGCACAGTTTGTGGGGAAGGAGGGACAAAGTTTAAAGTCTTGTAGAATTGTTCCAAAAAATAAGTGTGAAGGATTATTTGCCCAAGTGAGTGGGCTGATAGAATAATCTGCATTTAAATTAGGGGTTGAAACCATTTCTGTTTCCATCTGACAGCATATTCTAAAATAATGGTTAGGACACTCAGTCCATTAGGGAGCCAGGTTTTTGCCTCTTTTCATCTGGTGCATCTTCAGTGTTCTGTTGCCTGTGCTGGTCCCACCAGGAATCTGATGCAGTTACCAAGGGAATCAGGCTCTGATTTGAAATGGAGTGGGGTGGAAAACAGCCCACAAACAATGTGAGTTGATCAGTACTGAACCCTTGCAAAAAACCAGGAAGAGGAATAAATAGGAAGTTCACTATTTTAATATAAATGTTTTGTATTATAATGCCATTTTGTATTATTTGTTTTATTGCAGTGATAGTGTCTTCTTCATAAATTGTAGCAATAATGTGTTACTGTAGAAGACTCAACACACTTTTGCAGAGACTACAGAAGTGTTGGTTATTAGGTGGTCCTCACTGGGTGTACAAATTTGGAAATGAATTTTATGTACATTCTAATATGAAAGTTATCCCCTTAGTCCTGAAAGCGATGTGTACTGAGTGAGACATGGTAGGGTGTTATTGCCCATCATGTTTGTGCAGGAGCTGTCTGCCACTGAATTCCTCCTCCTTTTCTGCAGCAGTTAGGTGGGATGAAAGTAGGTTTTGGCTCTGGGCTCCATCTCCTCACTGCTTCCTTTCCACCATATCCTGAGGGTTGAAACCAGTACAGTGGAGGCAGGTCTGTGTGGAGTGGTGGGGATATAGGAAACAGCAAAGTCTCCCAGTGCTCATGGCTGGAAACAAAGGCTCATCTAGTTGCTAATAGTTAATGAAAGAAGAACTACATTTGGTCACTGACATTTGTCACACAGAAAGCTTTCAAACTGGCGTGCTTCTCGTGAGAATGAACCTTGAATAATTCAGATTTCTAATAGGTACTGATAATTCCATCTGATTTGGAGTTGCTGTAGTACAGTTCCACAGTAAATGGTCACTGGTGATCAGCTGTAGGTAGAAGAGTAGGATGGAGTTAGTGGAGATGGTTGCTGCACTTTAACGTGTTTGTCAAGGGGAAAAAAACCCCAAATAGGATAAAAATATGCATTATTCTTATTCTGTGTTTTTTCCTTTATCCTTTATTTACATGTGAATCTTGAATCTAGCAGTTATTTCATGATGGCCCGTTCGGGAGGTAATTTTGAGCTACAGTTTCTAGAGTAATTGGGGGAAAAAAATAAAGAAGTTGTTTGGCTTTTTTCCTTTCAGAATAAAAACACAACAACAGTGTTTTACCCAATATTTAAACTTACAAGTGGGGATACTTCTCTCATTTCATTAGGACTAAGATACACAGAGTTATTTATGCATTAACCTTACATTGGCTTAAGTGGGAAATAAACATCAAAGTCTCTGTTTGTGTTTGTACCTTTAACTGCTTGCTCCAGCTGTTAAACCTCAAAGTATTGGCTTTGTCATCAGTTTCCAGCTGGGGAGGGAATCACTTCTGTGTCCACAATTTGGTTCAAAGAGTAAATGTAAAAGAATAATAATAGAAAATATTTATTAACCTTTCTTTTAATGGGTGAAATTGCTCAGGGAGCTCAAATTGTATCTAAAAATTGTCAGAGTAATTTAGCATTTTAGAATCTCTTCCACAAACTCAGTTAATGAATGATCTCAATACATCAAAATTGCTAATATATCCAGGAAATTGTTTCTTTCAGTGATCAACATTATTAGTCCTACTTTTCAGTCTAATCTGCTTTCTTATTTTGATTGGCCACTTCCCAACATCAGTTATTTCTTGTGGTCATTGTCTTGGGTAGCTTCTACCAGGTGAACATTAGGTGACCATTTCCTTAGAGAGACCTTGCTGTTAACAAAAAGATAATTTAAGGTGTTGCCTGGTACCCTGATCTCTGAGTTCTTTGATCTCATAACTGTTTGAGGCTTTTTTCCAAACCGTATTTTGAAAATGGAGACAAAATATACATAAAGAAATATTATATTCATTTTAAGATTTGACTAATGTTGTGAAGATACAAATCATTTATTTTACTACCTATAAACTGTTTCAGCACACTGAAGAAAAAGCTATGCTAATTTATATAGCTTTGACATTTTATAATTTTCATGATTTTTAGATAAAGGATTTTATATTTAAAACTTTAATAGTCTAGTCTGAGTTCATTTATCTTTAATTTTTGAAACGGGTAGAGTAATTCATAACAGTAATTTTATTCCTGTAATGTAATATTCACTTCAGTTCATTTGTGCATTAAAATTCCTTTAAGACCGTTATTAATGATTTATATAATGAAATGTCATATTAATCACAGAAGTTTTCACATTTTATTATTCTCTTCCATGTTAATACTATCTTTATGATCTCTATTAATGTTTTATATCCTCTAATTTCAATTATAAATCAAGAACATTTTCATGTTTTTGTTGGTATTTGCTTTTCAGGGGTGCCACCTTTAAAATTTTATGACTTTTCCCCCTACATATGCAGTATAAAACATCTTTATTCATATAAAGGTAGTTAATTATGTCTTTGTTTATAGTAAACTTTCATTGACAAACTTATAGTTATAATATTTCTTTTCAAGCTCAGAGACTAGAACGTCTGCGGAAAGAGAGACAAAATCAAATAAAATGCAAAAACGTTCAGTGGAAAGACAGAAATACTTCTTACTCAGGTAAAAAGAAAAGACCTATTTTCCTACTGTGTTTATTTCTCCTTTTGATGGTTACAGCATTTTCCATTTGCAATTTTCATGTCAGCTTTCAAAACGTAGAGGAAATGCTAATTATTGTATTTGCCTCCCATGCCCCAGTTGCCTGTTTCCCATAGTTTATTGCAGGGAGGTGGTGTGCCACAGGGTCTCATTTGTTTTCAGCTATCATTAGGGCGTTCCAAATTATTAGTAAAAGCAAAGTAAAGAAAATAACATTTCAAACCTAGTCTGCTGGTCTGAGCAAATTCGAGTGGCTGCATTATTTTTTTGTGATATAAGGTATTCATACAGTGTTTGTGGTTTGTCATCTTGTAGCATCATTATCTTCTAAGGCTTCTCTTGTCTCAGTAAGCAAGAAATGGAGGTAGTAAAGCTCTTGGTGTTACTGTGAGGTTTGTAAGGAACAGGACATATCTTTGCTGACTGGCAAGTGTCTGCATTTAGAATGCAGGATTCACCTAGGCTGTGGCTTTCCAGCTGTTTGCAGTGACATTTGGTATACTTGAAGGGATGGAGAATTTTGTAGAGTTGACTCTTACAGATAATTTTTGTGGTTACTTTTCTTGATAAGGGGATTCTTAATCTTAGAAATAATGTATCTATATGATCTACTTAAATGGAAGTGTAATAAATGCTGCCTTACCTTATCTAGCCTTTCCTAGGGAAAACTGTTATCACTCATTTCTTACAAAAATATGCTATCCTTTTTTAAATTATATTACAGTTTCTGACTGAATGTCCTGCATAGTTTAAACTGTAATACATGAAATGAAAAATCTGTCTCAATTCTCGTATTGTATAGCTCAGGTTTGTATCTATTCGTGTTATATTTGACACACATTCAAATCTTTGCATGGTCTGTCGTGCCTACTTCTTGTAAAATTTGCGTGTATCTTAATGAGGTCTCTGTGTAATCTCCTTTTTTTGCCTAGATCCCTGTATCTTCCTGGCTGTCATCTGCAGAACCTTCTCCAGCTCTACAATATCTTTTTTCAGAGGAGTGAACAAAGCTCCTCACATGAGCAGCACAGTTACACTAATCCTTAGGACAGTGTTCAGCTTGTTTGATACCTCTGTTAATGCATTCTAAAGTGGTTTTGACTTTCTACTTCTGTAAGCAGAGTTGTAGGTTTTAAAGGTTAATCTACCATAACCTCCAACTCTCTTTGCTCAATATTTTATAGCGTTTGACCAATGATGATGCAATTCTCTCTCTTTATTCCCATCTATATACTGCTTGATACTGCTTTACACTGAATTGCACTCAGACTGCAGTCCCCTGCTGTGTCTATGCTGCTTGTGTCATCTTATTCATGTGGGCTCCACCACAACGTTTAGTTCCTTTTATGTGCTGCCCTGAAGATAGACATAATCTGTCAGCCAGCAGTAATGGAGGTGTCCCCCTCTGTAGGAATGTGCTCCCTGCTGCAGAAGAAATTTGAATAAAGAAATAAGTAAGTTATGTGGAAACTCCAGGCGCTCACTGTCTATTGGCAGAGCTGATTTTCCTCCTCTGCTCAGTCACTGAGATTCTGCACGTTTCTCACTTATTTACATGAAGAACAACGCAGTAGGAAGAGGCCAGGAAAGAAAGGAGCCTTGGAGGATATCCACTGTGTCCTCCTCCTTGTCAAGTGTGTGTGTATGAGGCTTTGTTCTGTTCCTAGGGTTCAGCATTATTGGCAAATACGTACAAGAGGAATAGCAACAGAAATAGCTGCTCTCAGACGGGGAATTTGGCTGCCCTCTTCTGACTGAGCTTTAGACAAAGTCGAGCCTATGGTTGAACCCATGCAAACTGCAAGGGTGCTGAAAAGTTGCTGGTTTGTCCTTTGTTTAGAGTCTGGTGATGCCACCTCCAGTGATCACTCACTCCTTAGAGAGATGCCCTGCTGTAGAGAGAATCTCTTCTAAGCATCTCTGCTGTCCTGCAGTTGGAGCTGTAGTTGCGATTTGAGGCATCTGACAACTTTGTATTTGTGATTTCCATTTTTAATTACTATGTACAGGAATAAAGGTACACCAACCAGGATAAAGGGAAGTGAGAGACAAGTAATTTTGTGTATGGTAATGAGGGGGGGGAAAAAGAATATTTTCTGCTCATCATCTGTTTCCGTGCTGTCATGAGACAAGCTGTTTGCTTTGTCAGGAATGAGTCTGAGAGATAAGATGGTAGTAGTGTAAAGACTAGTAAAAAGAAATCTGCATGCATTTGGAGGTAGTTAGAGGTGCTTCAGGGGTAGCTGACTGATTGGAAGTGGAGGTCTGGTTGGTTTTGTTCTGTGGTGTTGCCAGTTCACATCACCTTTCTGTGCATCAGTTCTTTTTCAGTAAAATGAATGTTTCAGCTTCGTGCAGCGTAGAGATCAAATTCTGTTCGTGATAACAGTCTGTGGGTCCTGTAAACCAAATAGGGGTATACATGCAGAAGTTCATCCTTTTTATTAAATACTAGGTATTTTTAGATAAAAGCAAGAAATAAGGCATTGTATTTACATCTTACATTCATTCATTTCACAGCATGTAAAATGTAAATTAGCTATATATCGAGGGAATCTTTCAAAAGCCTTGCATTCAGCCCACACAGAGTAGCTCATATAGCTAACAGAACCACAGAAGCTGAAAAATACGTATAATGTAGACTCATGCCAAAACTTAGTTTTAATTAAGAATTAAAAATTATGCAATTAAAGCAGTTTAATACAATAATATGATCTGTTTTTTTTCCCTGAAATTTGAGAACTAAAAATGTGGGGGTTTTTTTCAGTGTTTGTAATTGGTGCTCTTTTGGCCCAAGTCTGTTAGGAATTAACTGGCAAAATGTTCAGTGGAGATGGCAATTCTTCAGAAATCTTGCCTATCTTCTGGGGTTTTGCGCAAATCTTTGGAAGGTTTTGGGTGGCTCATCCTCAATTAGTTGATTTGTGAAATTATAAAGCTTTCTGGAAAAGGAAAACTGCACTCAGGCACCAGAATGTACTGTATTGAAACTCTCCAGTCGTGGGAGATATTTGATTTGAGTAAAAGCTGTACAACACTCAAAGCAAAGCAGATGTCACACAAAAAATTCAGAAGAATGCTTGAGATCCTCTTTTTTTGTACATCCCAACAAAGGAAACAATAGACAAATCATCTTAACATTTCCCTAGAGACAGAAGGTGAAGATAGAATACTTGCTTTTTCACTTGAACCAATAAAACCGTTAAATTGCATTCCAAGGTACAGAGTACTTCCCAAATGCTCAAGAAATACCAGTGAAGGGTAATACCCTAGCATAATTGTAGCTGAGATTGGGGTTTTATTTTTCACATGGAGATAAGCTTGTTACAAACCCCAGAATACTTCATGGAGTTTAAGTTGCCACATTTAAAAGAGATTTAATCAAGCTCTTTTGGTTCATCGCAGCCTCTCACAAGACTGTTGCGTATCTCCTAGTGCCACTGTTTAGCACTTTTGCCAACTGTCTGAGTTTTCAGGCAATCTGCTGATAAAATTAAATTCAGCTTTTGACTAGTTGTAATTTGTCAAGTTTTAATTTCATCTTTTAAGAAATTAACCTACTCCCTGCAGGTTTCCTTTCCCTGGAGGAGCAGCATGCAAATCTCTGAGATGCGAGAGAATCCAAATGTAGGAACACACAGCAGAGTTGGCCTAGGAGAGCTGGTGTTGGTTCTGTTGGTTCTCAGGCAGTGATTGATGGAGTTTGGGGATACCTGGCTCCTAGAGCAGATGTGGAAAAACCTTGTCCAGATTCAGTCATGGCTTCTTGCAGATGAGACCCATCAGTACTAATATGCTAAAACACCCCGGGCCCTGTCCTGATTTTGTAATGTCCTTATAACATAAGAAGCCCTAATTTTTTATTTTATTTTTTTAACTTTTGCTGGAAATTCAGCTCTTCATATAAAAAATCTGTTTGCTGTAGTTTTTATGAGTCTTCTCAGACCACACAAAGCACTCGCTCTTAGCACCTTTATTTTTAGTGATTTGTTTTTAATTGTCCAGTTCATTCGTCTGGAATAGTGTTTCCAGGTTTGAGGGCTTTTTGAGAGGAGACCAAATCCAGTCTACCATGACAAAAAGTCTTCTTTTAGGTCAGGTGTAGTCCCAAGCCTACTGCTGACAGCACATGTTGTGGTAATGGGGTAGTATAGCGTTGTCCTGTAACATAGCATGGTATCATGTGTTTCTAGTTCAGCTGGAAATGCTTCTGCATGGCCTGTCATAGGTGTATCAACAGTTCTTTGGCATAGCACTTACTGTTAATTTAGAAATGGAAGTTTATATACTTGGTTTTGTTCTCCCCCTTATCATGTTACCTTTCTGTGGTAAACAGTAGCCTCTGTACGTCTCCTGGTACAACTACTCTGATCTCTTTTCTGACCTACAGCAGAGGAGCTGAGCTCGCTCTTTGAGAAAAAGAATTTCCGAGTAAAATCTCCATGTTCTGGGAAGCAGTCCATACTGTCTGTGCGACTGGAGCAGTGTCCACTGCAGCTGAATAACCCCTTCAATGAGTACTCAAAATTTGACGGCAAGGTAGGTGGACCAAATGGTTTTCTCTCATATCCAGGAGTTTCCTGACCTGAAGATGATAGGCCTTAGACAGTTACTTATCATATGCGTTTACTTGTTCAAGCTTTAACTAGACTTTATAGTAGGTCATCAGTTATTTTAAAGCAGACATCTAGAAACCTGCTTCTTTTAGTCTGAAATACAATGGGTCCAGGTTTGGTAGAACACTTTCTCCGATTTTCATTACAAAATGATGGTGTTACCTTTTGCCATACCTTACCTTGCTGTTTCCTTCTCCAGAGGGTTAGTTAGGTAAATGTTTAGTGTGACAGAACCCTAGGCTACATCTCTCTACAGAGCTGATGGTGAGACCCTTTTTATAAATGATTGGTTATTTGGCATTTAAAACAAAAAAATCTATCTGGCTACATGACAACACTTGCTAAATGTTCCATGTTTAATGCTGTCTTTATCCTCAGAATGCTCCAGTGAGTGTGGGAAAAGCCACTGTCTGTTTTGAGGGTGTAAAACTGAAACATCAGTAGGTCAATATCTGGTGCAAAAAATGTTCTGCTACTAAATGTTCTGCTCAAGTACTCAGTTCCGTAATACACGGAGAGGAGTTTCACTGAAACCTGGTAGGTCAAATTCATTCCTTGACTGCAGTCCTCTGAAGAGTTTGCATTTGGTGTAACTCAGAGCTGTAGGTAACTGTCTTTCCTTGTGTGCAGTTTACTTACTCTTTGTTGTCAAATATTTTTCTCTGCCATAAACTCTGGAAACAGAAATATAAACATGGGTGTGATGTATCAGTGTCATTGTTCCAAAACAATTATAAATACTGCACTGATACATTTTCTGCTGGATTTGTCTGTGGAATCTCCTGTGGGAGTATGAAGTTTGAGCTTCATTACCATTGTGATGGAAGAATTTCATATTCTGTTAAGTATTCTTGAAGTGGAAAGTCAGATATGTAATTCTACTAACATGTCTAGAAGTAGTCAGAAGATTTGTGAAATGGTAACTTTTAGACTATGAAGCCCATATAGCAAAATGGACTATTGTTATTTTATACTTCCTGGCATGTAGGAATTAGTCCTAACTCATTTAGAGGTATTCTAATGGTTACAAATCTAAGATGCCTTTGTTCTAAACTCGGAGCTTGCTGTTGTTACATCATTTGTTTGGCAAACCTTTAAATATACTTCCAACAGTCATGCACAGAGGAAGTGAGGATGAAATACTACTTTATTAAGAGGACTCTACTGTAATTCAGTGGTGTCCCAGTCTTGTTGCTTTAATACTTGAGCATGATTTGGGCTACCTCATAGACTTCCTCAGAAAATTGAGGAACTTAAGCATGATTTCTTCCCGCTTTGATGATCCAAAGTACTTTTTACTGTATTTATAGGAATTATGGATGACTATAATGAATGTCTTTATTTTCTTATTTTAAACTCGGATACATTTAGCAGGTGTTTGGTCCGTTTGAAGACATTTGTAATATGTATATTAGTTTGAGATATTAATGAAATATCTGACTGTTGCTCAATTGTGATTTGTAGGGTATGATACGAATCAAGTTGATTGTGATCTAGAAGTCAAAATACCTTTTGAACTCTTGAGAATAATTACATTATCATTTTGTAGAGTATAATCTCGCTATATTAACAGCATCATTTATATTATTCTGGTAAGTGTGTCAATAATATGCTTATGAAATTTATTCTCTCTGCATATATTGTCTGCTTTAAATACCTACTGGACCATCTGAGATCTAGAAGAAACATTATAATTCAGGAGTAAGTTACTTCAGTTTTGTTGTATCTTCAGACAGTAATGTAAATTCAAAAACCATATAGCTTTTAAAAAGTATTTTTAATGAAATATCACAGGTCTCATTTATTTTTATTGATTATAGATGAGTAGTATTTTTCACATAAATACAATTCTTTCAGGGAATAGTGCATGGCTTATTTACATAATTAACAGAGCCACATATCTCTTGGGGAAATGGTACATAATTGGGGAGAGGCAGGGGGGATGAGGAGGGGCTAGGGGCCTAATTAAACATGTCTTAAAAAAAAAACCCTACTTAATTGTGTATTTACTCAAGGGATCACAGTGGCTCTGAAATCTTTAAGATTATAACTAGGCTTTTGGTTTATATATGTATATTTGGGGGTTGTAAGGCAGATTTCAGCGTGAGTAACACCCGTTTTGTGGAGCACTGGCAAAGCATGAGGAGAGCTCTCTACTTGCCATCTTGAAGCTCTTTGTTCATGTGTGCACTCAACTGCATTCTGAATTGTTTTAACTTACCACTAATTCAGCTCCCTAACGGGTCTGAAATCAAATAAACCCATTCTCTTCAGGGGCTTTCCCTCCTCCCTCCAACATTTGATGTATTGTTTCAGCTGATCGCTTAAAAATAAGAAAACACTGCATGCCCTAATATCAACCAAGCCAATTTATTACTATGCTTACATCTTGCAGGTGTTTTCTGCCTGACAGAGTGTCTTTTTCATAATCACTTCTGCAATTTTATGAAATAATAAAATTTTAAAGCACTCTAATTTCTTCTTCCTATCAGTTCATTAATTATCAAAATAGTAGAGAATATGGCTTGTGAAATGCAACTGGAAGCATTTGAATCAGCTCAAGAATTCAGGTGGTTCTTGCCACACAACTACAGAAGATGGATCTGTGGCTTCCATGTATGTGGTGAACTTCAGCTTTTAACAAAAGACACACGTGCACAGTAACTACTCTTGGCTTTACCTTCAAGTTTTTCCTTAGAACAGTTAAAGTAAACCAAACCCCTGCATCTGTTTGCGTGGTTTGTGTATCATGTGGGTTGTACATCTTGGTTAATGAATCCTGAAAATTCTTGCTAAGAATATTGTATGAAAAGAAGCCGTTAGTTATTTATGATTACTTTGTCATTTGTATAGTTACTTGAAGGCTTAAGAAGTCAGAGTCGGATTTAAGATTAGGATTTCCTTTATCTGCACGCAGATTAAATTATCATCTATTTTATAGATAAATCTATATTTCTGTTTACAGAATTTGGAAAATCAAACATTGATGGCTTTGATTGTTCCAACTCACTGACTTTTAATAAGGTTGGGAAAATAAGGCTGACCATAACACAGATTGGAAAGTCATAGCCAGACACTGCAACCGAAATGCTGGAGTGTTGTAATAACTCGTTTCAATGACACAGCTGTGAGATTCACAACATTAGTTTCCCTACAAATTACCTACCTGCTTTCATTAACTGCTTTAAAAGCATGTGTTATCTTTTCATTCTATAGAAATCCAGACTATTTCTTTTCAAATCACAAGTGTAACTTGCACGAGTTCCTGGAAAGCATAGCGATGAGTTTGCTCTGAGATATTAATCTTAAAGGATCCTGATTTAGTATAGTATTAGTGTCAAGACTATTCAACTGCTTGGCCATTCCCACTAGTAAGAAAAATGTTACCAAGATGTGTTTAGTTACTGGAAGAGACAAAAAACCTCATGCTAGGATCAAATATTCAGTTTTGTAGGAACTGTGTACTGAATGTGTAACTCCTGCTAAAGCCTCTATTTACAGTTCCCCTTGAAATAATCTCTGAAGCCAACCCAAATCTCTGCTTCCTTTAAGAAATTCTAATCACTAAAATGTCTTGTCAGTCCAGTTTTTGAGATGTTTGCCACCAAATGGATGCTCCTACATCCCCAGCAGGATGCTGGCAGACAGAGAAGTGTTCCAGGGCAGTCAAAAAAGAGATGCAAAATAGTCAAAGAAGAAAGTTGGAAAACCACAGTCAAAATGTAAAGAAAGGATCATTCGGCTCTAGAATAAACCTGAGTTACAAGGCCAGAAACCTTTCCTGCATGCAGACCTAGAGTGTTTTTATCTATTTTCATGACTACTAGTTGAAATTGCAGATATAAGTCTGCCTTTTCTGACCTTAAAGGAGTTTGCGAGTTAACTTGACTACTGAAGATAGTTTAAACAAAAATAGCTCAGCATGATCTTTGGCTGGGCAGATGCTGAAAACCCTTTTGTGAGGAATGCTGCCACTGTATGGTGTTAGAAGGTTTCTTGTGGTTAATTCTGGTAATGGGTTAAAAACCAACAGTTTCTCTTGTAGCAACTGTTTTAAAAATGATGCTGTAGAAAGCATGGGGGAAGGGATAATTCATGAGTGCTAATTGCTTGGCTGTTAATTTTCATAAGTGTTGATAGAAGCAGTTCCTTAAATTAAACTTTGTTTAAAATGTATCAGGGGAAATATTCCACAATGTTGGGCCCGAAGTGAAAATTAATATGAATGCTCTGGCAATTAACACGTACTGGTTAATAGCTTTTAGCAGCATTTTGGGATGATAGTCCTTAAATACATTTTTGCATGCTGCTCTTGTTTCAGTCTTATTTGACTGTATGTCTGGATAATCATGAACAAATGTTTTCCACAATCTCCAGTATTAAATAGCTTTACTCAAAGAAAGTAGATAAAGAACTTAAGAAAGAAGCAATTCTGCTTTAATTAATATGGAAAATGTCTAAAATAATTAATTCAGGATTAAAATATGTGTGAAATAATGCTTTTTCTTTCTTTTTTTTTATTTAAATGTTTTGCCCCTAAGCTGAGTAGAATGAGCCTCATCTGAATCCTAAATAAGTTTGCATAGGGTTTTTTAAAGCTTTTGCTATTCTACCAATTTTAGTGCTTTACATTCTACCT
Organism: Ara ararauna; assembly: GCA_028858755.1. Classification (NCBI taxonomy): domain Eukaryota; kingdom Metazoa; phylum Chordata; class Aves; order Psittaciformes; family Psittacidae; genus Ara; species Ara ararauna. Next base: position 22,090,783 of record CM054384.1, read on the forward strand.
GCACACTACTAATGTTAGATTACATTATATTTGCCTGTATATATGTTATATTACAATTACCTATTAATATAGGTATTATTACATAAGTGATAATACTATAAACAACTTTATTTCAACTCTTCCAATAGAGTGCAGGTAGTGTGCAAACCACTTCTGTATAACTGGTTTGCAGTGGAGGATGATGGACAAAACCAGGATGCCAGGGGAACAAACAGCCTCAGAACTGGTTCTCAGACACACAGTCGTTTAGCTTCTTGCTCAGCCCAGTTCAGAATCTGCGCTGCAGGTCTTCAGGCACCTAAAGTAAGTGCCAGAAATCTGTAAAGGTTTTGTGCTCTCCCTTTAGTGCCCAGCAACTCCCTGGAAAAGTTCTTATCCAGTCAAGAGAACCTGGAAGAGAAATCCCAGTACTGAGTCTCTTGACATTCGTGATGCGTGTTGCTAATGTCATAGAGTTTCATAACTCTCTTCTTTGTAGCATCTCACACTCTGCTGTACAGAGAGTGATTCCAGTAATGCTTTTGTTATGATGAAGATTTTTAACTGAAAAATTACCACTGTCTAAAATGAATTTTCTTTCATAGGAAGTGATTAACATGAGTCGTGCTAGGGGCTGATTTGTATTTAAACACCCCTGTATTAGGAATGCCTGGTTTGTTCTTTACTGTGTTGAAGCTGTAATGAATGTGATGCCTCATCAGTGCACTTCTCTGTTTTCTCTGCCCCTGAAGATTCAGTGGGGTGTGCTGGGTAGAGAGGAGCCCTGCACAGAGGGACCCATCAAATACTGCAATGGAGGTTAGAGCACAAAAGTCCTTGCATGCCCTTACAGTGATTAAAATATATTAAGCTTGACTGTTGCTTAATTTAAAATACTTCAGAATGAGTTCTGTTATTTCATACAGAAAAGCCATTGACAGCAAGGTAGGGAAGCACCTCATAATGGTGGCTGAACACTTATTTTAAGTAACAGGAAGCACAGACACAAAGCTGTTGTGAATTCTGCTGTGGGAACAGTCACTTGAATCCTTTCTGCGTAGGTGCAGCGGGGATGGTCGTGCATGTGCGGTGCTGTCTGCTGAGGGTGCTCTCATGGACCTGTGGTAGGTCTGGTACCTTGCAAAACCAATGCAGAAACGCTGCAGCCACCCCTCTAGCCTGAACCGCAGCCTGGGGCAGCAGATAAGGCTGAATGTCAGTGTTGTGCTGTCATCTGTGTTTGGGGACTTGAATTTTATCTCACAATTCCAGGCATCTAACTCGCATTGCAAAGTATTTCTCTGGCCTTATGCAGATTAAATTAATGTGGATCTGGTTTGATTAACTTTGGCTTGAGAACGCAGGCAATTCACTCCTCCCTTTTCTGTACTCCTGTGTCTTTTGTTGCTGTTGATTGTAGGTGCCCTGCCCAGGCTGCACTCCTATCTTCCAAAGGAGATGCTGTATTGAAACTGAATCTGGTTTTGTTCATGGCTAGTTGCAGTCTTGAGCTCACTGAAGTGAGACCACAGTTCTGTTTGGATGGTACTTCCAAAGGACTTAATTGTTCTGTGAAACACTCTATGCTGTGGGAATGTTTTATCAGTACTGCCATATTTCCTGTTCCATTTAAATACTGAATAACATGATACTTGAAAGTAAGTTTTTAGGCTCTGCAAAGTATGCTAGCATGTAACAAAGAATTAAATTGATTTGTTATGTGTGCATTTAGCTACAATTCATTTTAATTGTCCTTATGAAGTTAAAAAGTATTAGCGTCAGATAAAGATTCATCACCATGGTATGATTTAAAGCTGGTGCTATAGAAGGCAGGCATGTGTTCTGGCAGATGTTTATA